>REGM01000368.1:147479-162705 GCA_004194415.1 Aurelia aurita
GGGGGGGTCGTTTTTCTTCTCAGAGATCGGTACTCGTTTCCCCTCGTTTTGAATTCAGTGATCAGTCGTAGTTATTTGATTTGTGTAAGCTTACAGGGCGTTTTCCGACGTTCTAGAGGGCGTGGTCCTAAAAAATATTCTGGGGGCAAGCCCCCAGACCCCCATTTTTCCCTCGCTCTGCTCGCGTGTCCACCCCACTTTTTGGCGGCTGGCGCCGCCCCTGGTGGGGGGCGGGCGGGACGACGTCTGTCCCGGTCTCGAGAGTAGAAACTGATGAGTGTGGCACTAAAATCGGTCTCACGTTAGATATTAGGTGCCGTCTAATTGCGTGCCACTCCAACCTCTTATCTTTAACTTCTGCAAATTTGGTATCAATTACCCTGGATGCTTTAGCCTCCTGTCTACAAGATGCCGACAGAATGTTTTTAAGGTATCATTTACACCCATTCTGTCTTCAAAAAATTATGACCCCCCCCCCCCCATTACCTCGTGGGGATATATGTCTATCGTTTAACTAATTTTTGCACTCTCTCTTGCTTTCTGTTGTTGTCAGAAATGCAGAAATGTTTTGGCCCGCGCTTTGTCGTGATTTACCCCCTGTATCAGTCTGTGTATCAGTAGTTATTTTTGGGACCTTAGATACGCTTGCTGAGACGTTTTGTTGAGCGCTGAATGACTGATTAATTGATTGACATTAGAGTATGTATCTGTAGTAGCATGTTAGGGTTCGAGTAGAGATGTCATGATTAGGTCGACCGATAAGATGCCCTGAACGAGAGTAGGAATAGCAGCCCCAGTTTCGGGTAGTTTGTCGATACACGACACGCTTCATCTTGATTGAGTTTTTGAAGTCACTTGTTATTGTCTAGTATATTTGCATAAAATTCTGCCGGTGTCATGCAGTTGGGAGCTCAATTTTCTAACTAGCTCAAGTATCTAGCTGGCGACGTGCGAAGGTAGCTTTATTCGGAAGTAAAAGTTCGACCACTTGTAGGTTACAGTGTTCCTAATAACTTTGCTTGAAATGTTGAAAATTTTTGCATTAAGACTGTGGCTGCCGAACCACAGGAAGTGAAATACCTTGTTTTTGTCCAAACCGTACTGCCTACAGGCCTAGGCCAAGCCAGTTCATTCGCAAAACAACAGATATTCAAACCAGGCCCAATCCCCAGGACTGGGGCGCGCAAACTGGGTAACATTTCATGTAGAATGCAAAGATCACGCATGCGCTTTGTTAACTGAGCATGCGCTAAGCTGCTGTAGAGGAGACAACATTGTTGCCTAGGCCAGCAAAAAAGGTGACACCTGTGCTGGAAACAAAAATGCGTCCAGGAAGCGAGAAATGTTTTTTAAAACACGCAAAACTTGCGTTTGTAACATTTGTTGCGTTGATGCGCAAATGAAAAAACATCCGAGAAACAATCGAAGCCACTGATTGTTTCTGCAACAATGTTTTCTCGTTTGCACCTGCCTTAAGGATCTTTCTCAATTTTCTTGAAAGGTTTATGACCCAGAAATTGCATGCACTGGTGAACGAGAAATGCGCCCCCGAGTCGCCAGATAATCCAATGAATCAAGAACTACTTCTTGGTGGACATCTTTATCTTATGGTTATCAAGGTATTATTATCATTATTACTGACCAAATGTAATAATGTAATAGACGATAACGCTAAAGATGGCGACAAGGAGCTTTTGGCCATCATGCATTGCGTTCTAATTTAGAATCTTTAACGATTCTATGGAATTCAATTAAAGATATTTGATATTTGATTCTTTTAAGGAGGGTAGCCCTTCAGCAGAAGCTGTTTTCAAGGGGACCTTTGTAAAAAGCTCGTTGTCGCCATCTTTAGCATTATCATCTATCAGAGTGTAAGGGCGTATTTTGAAATGGCCATCATGGGCTCAACAAAATGAAATTGAAACTCTTCATACTAGAATCGCTTGTTCCTGTTCCAAATGTCATATGTCAAATCGATGCTTAAGACTTCGAAAATAGTCGCTTAATTTGTTAACATGTGTTGTTTTTAGAAGAAAAATCCTGAAAAAGAAAACCTTCTGTTGAAGTCTATCGATGTCCGTCTGACATACTGCATTTTTTGCAAAGAACCCAAAAACACACAATTCATTCTTCGAACCAATGATTAGAATGGATTAAAGTCTTAGGTTACTAAACCCCTGCAGCAAAAAAGAAAATGGCTTGTATCTTGTCCTTGATTTTGCAGCTCAATTTTGTCGCGGTTTTCTGTTCTCCTCTTCCGTCCGACATTAAAATACGCCCAAAAGGCCGGCAATAAAAACTGACACACAAATCAATTGGTCAAGGGCCAACTTAAAGATATTTTTTGGTAAAACCAGCAATGTTTTAGACTCGGAAATAAAAGGAAAAGGATGGAAAGGAGACAAGAATTACCTAAAATTTTCACGATTGCTTTCAGTTCACGTTGTGCTTTGCATGTTCCTTTTTCTACCTAATGGCACTTCGTTAAACGTACCTTCCTTTTATATATTCTACTCGTTGTGTCGTATAACAGATCAATTCTTTTGCAGGAGAAGTTGGAGATATGGCTTAATTCTGTGAAGTTATATATCGAGAAAGAGGCAAGAAATAGAGGAGAGCAGTTTAGGCTAAATGACGGTTTGTATATTGATACAGAAATATTGATAAACAACTTTTTAGTTCTTTTATGCTAAAGTCGACTTCATGTGCTTTCAAATTCATTTGGTTGTGTTTGTCTTTATACCTTAGAAAGAATATTCAGTAAAGTTACTGGAAGTTAAAGTGTTCCAAAAGGTTTATCAGGGTTCCAAATTTCATGGATCATTGAAAGGAAAGGCTGATGTAAGGAACTCACCATGGCATCGATGGGTTGTTTACAGCAGCCACTGCTTCGCTCAGAAATGAGTTCAGTTTGAATTTTGTTTTTTGATAAATACCTAAAAAACAATAGTTTTTCGAACTTTCAAGGAATGGATTAGGGTGATTAGATTTAGACGAGTTGCCGTGGAAGCTTGCTGGAGATTTTAGTCTAAAAAAATTATCGAGCTACAAGATTTAGTTTGCACCCAGCAATAAGCTTTGTTTTTCGTATTCATGGTATATTTTGTTGATTAACTGTGATTAACGTGATGATTGTTGCATTTCATTTCTGAGGAATGACGTTGAAATTTCTGAGGAATGGCTTGGCAGTGATTCGATTCTTTTTCACTGTTTTATTAGGAGTCCCTGTTCAGTAAGGTTAACCACAGGGATGCAAGGGACTCAGGAATTCAGTCTACGCTGTTATCAGTCGGTTTCTCAGTGGTTGATTCTTACTAGACTTATGACCTTTCGTCCCTTGTTTCCCTGCGTTCTAATATTTGTTGATAAAGTGGGCCCCCTGNACAGGGCTCATGGAAGAAGTATTTTCTAAGCGTATTTTTTATAAGAAACAGCTTATAAGATTAAGAAACGATAGGCTCAATTTTTTAAAACTTAAAGAAACTACCCTACCTGAATTAAAAAAGCTAAGGAACTTTTTAATTTGTAGCTTTAATTTTCCCAGGTCATTCGAAAATACTTTGATACTGTACAATAATAGTGGATGTTATGGCATTGTTTTGAGTGCGAATTATGTTATAACATGTGTTGTATTTAAAAGAAAAATCCTGAAAAAGAAAACCTTCGGTTCTGTTGAAGTCTATCGATGTCCGTCTGACATACTGCAATTTTTGCAAAGAACCCCTAAACACACAATTCATTCTTCGAACCAGTGATTAGAATGGATTAAAATCTTAGGTTACTAAACCCCTGCAGCAAAAAAGAAGATGGCTTGTATCTTGTCCTTGATTTTGCCGCTCAATTTTGTAGCGGTTTTCTGTTCTTCTCTTCCGTCCGACATTAAATTACACCCAAAAGGCCGGCAATAAAAACTGACACACAAATCAATTGGTCAAGGGCCAACTTAAATTTAAAGAAATTTTTTGTTAAAATCAGCAATCTTTTAGACCCGAAAATAAAAGAAAAAGGATGGAAAGGGTTTGTGTGGAGACGGGAATAACCTAAAATTTTCACGATTGCTTTCAGTTCACGTTGTGCTTTGCATGTTCCTTTTTCTACCTAATGGCACTTCGTTAAACGTACCTTCATATTCTACTCATAACAGATAAATTCTTTTACAGGAGAAGTTGGAGATATGGCTTAATTCCGTGAAGTTATACATTGAGAAAGAGGCAAGAAATAGAGGAGAGCAGTTTAGGCTAAATGACGGTTTGTTTATTGATACAGAAATAATGATAAACAACTTTTTATTTCTTTTATGATAAAGCATTTTCTTTCAAATTCATTTGGTCGTGTTTGTCATGATACCTTGGAACGAATATTCAGTAAAGTTATTGGAAGTTAAAGAGTTGCAAAAGGCTTGTCAGGGTTCCAAATTTCATGGATCATTGAAAGGAAAGGCTGATGTAAGGAACTCACCATGACATCGATGGGTTGTTTACAGCAGCCACTGCTTCAATCAGAAATGAGTTCAGTTTGAATTTTGTTTTTGATAACCACCTAAAAAACAATAGTTTTTCGAACTTTCAGGGAATGGATTAGAGTGATTAGATTTGGACGAGTTGCCGTGGAAGCTTGCTGGAGATTTTAGTCTAAAAAAATTATCGAGCTACAAGATTTAGTTTGCACCCAGCAATAAGCTTTCTTTTTCGTATTCATGGTACATTTTGTTGATTAACTGTGATTAACTTGATGATTGTTGAATTTCATTTTTGAGGAATGACGTTAAAAACGGGGCTTGGCAGTGATTCGATTCTTTTTCACCGTTTTATTAGGAGTCCCTGTTCAGTAAGGTTAACCACAGGGATGCAAGGGACTCAGGAATTCAGTCTACGCTGTTATCAGTCGGTTTCTCAGTGGTTGATTCTTACTAGACTTATGACCTTTCGTCCCTTGTTTCCCTGCGTTCTTTTATTTGTTGATAAAGTGGGCCCCCTNGCTACAAGATTTAGTTTGCACCCAGCAATAAGCTTTCTTTTTCGTATTCATGGTACATTTTGTTGATTAACTGTGATTAACTTGATGATTGTTGAATTTCATTTTTGAGGAATGACGTTAAAAACGGGGCTTGGCAGTGATTCGATTCTTTTTCACCGTTTTATTAGGAGTCCCTGTTCAGTAAGGTTAACCACAGGGATGCAAGGGACTCAGGAATTCAGTCTACGCTGTTATCAGTCGGTTTCTCAGTGGTTGATTCTTACTAGACTTATGACCTTTCGTCCCTTGTTTCCCTGCGTTCTTTTATTTGTTGATAAAGTGGGCCCCCTGTGGGCCGTCGCAGAGTGAATCCGTACGCATCAATCAAATTAATTTATTTTGTTTGTACAGAGGAATAGTATTGCTTGAAATGTATGCAATTTGTAATTAGTAGGTCGGGGAAACATCATTCTTTGTATTGACAGTTTGTTCTCCAGACTTTGAAGTGAATCTCTGGCAGGACATTGGTGTACGAAAACTCCCGCAAACTGACACCAACGTCCTGTTGATGTTGAGCTCTTCCTTCTCCTTCACAATTCAACCCTTTTTCTTAACAAAAAAACGCGTTTGTCTCCTCCGCAACATCGACGACTGGGAACCAGGCTGTTACTGTACTACTGTGCTATATTTAATGCTGAACGCTTAGACATGTTATCAAGTCATCTCGACGCATCCAAGCTGTTAAAATTTTTAATTTATTTCAGCTTTGGTGGAAAGAGCATTTGGCAAAGGACAAAATGTTGGAAGGCAAATGGAATACTTCTTGGCGACTGGAAATTTGATTTCTAAGACAGGACTTGGGTTAATGCAGGCAAGATGGAAATATTTTTGTACACTGTGATTGAATTTGTAAAAAAGAGCTTTTTTATTCGAAATGATGGTGGTCTGTAGAGACATTGCATATTCATACCGGCAAATGTGCTGTGTAGAAAGTATAGTCTCGAATCTCCAATATACCACAATAGTTTCGTACTGAAAAATTTGTTACGGCTAAGGGAGCGATGACAGCAATGACAAGAAAATATTTATTGGATTTAGTACAATTTACAAATGTTTTCAAGAGTGTAAAAATAATGTGAATGACTATTATATCTATGGTTTTCTTGAAAATTGTATAATTTTATTCCAATAGTTTACAAGTTGCGACATTTTCAATTTTTCAAATTTTGCTTAAATTGTTTTCATAAGAAGAAAGACGCTATAATTTTCAAAATAATCAAGATACCAAAAAGGTCGCGGTAGAATGACAGTTAAGTATCCAAAGTTCCTTTTAACCCAGTCAATCAAAAGAAAGATTTATAGCCATTTATCTTGTTCAAAATTTGAAGTCTGTTCTAACATAGGTGTGGTTTCACTGAAAGCGGAAAACGAGTTTCTAGCTCTGGCTAGTCCGCACTTTAGCGGACCAGCTTTCAATATCGGCAAGTTATGTGCCATAGGGTAAGGGTTAGGGTCAGGATTAGGTTTTGGAAAGGTGGTTTTTAGGGTTAGTTAGGGTAAGTTAGGGTTAGTTAGGGTAAATTAGGGTAGGGTAAATCAGGGTTTGTTTGGATAAGGTAGCGTTTAATTAGGGCTAGTAGGGTATTTGGTTAAATACATTCCCCGAGAGATATGACATATATTGGTCCGCTAAAGTGCAGTCGTCCCCGAGCTCTTTTGTTTTTCGTGCTGTTTTGTTTTTTTGCGAGCTCTTTTTTAAAGAAAATAGACATAGCTATATTGAGTGGTCGCTATAAATAGGCCACCAAAACGCCCACGCATCCATTGTTTCTTCAGCTACACAATGAAACGGCACGTGCCAACAGTATCAAATACAATCGACTATATTTTTAACTTGGCTCGGGCCAGCTTTTAACTATGTCGATTCCCTTTAATGTGTGTCTTGGCAGTGCTTTCTCAGAGGATTCAATGTTCTCATTTAGTCAAATAATATTTTTTGACATTCTCTCTTTATTTCACATTTAGGTTGCTGGCTTTTCCGTTGTTGCAGACAAATTAAATTTCATGAGGTACTTGTCACATTTCCGATGTGTCCATCGTGGAGCCTTCTTTTCACAAATGAGAACAACATCAGTTAGAAAATTGTTGCCTGAGGCATGGGGTAAGTATTCTTGATATTTTGTCTTGTTCTACAACAGGAAGGGTCCTTAAAATGTAAAACAGAGAAAAGCATAGGACAGATACGTTCTGGTTAATGACTTCCATAAAGTGCCTTATACTTTCTTAAAGTATTTTGTGTTATCAAGGTTGTCAGGACACCTATAATTTTATTAATAAATATTTATTTACCTTGTTTTGATTGTTGTTGTCTTCTTTGTTTTGTCTCTACCTACCTTGGGTTTTGAGCAACATTTCGACCTGCCTTGGCCGAACTGGGCCTTTTATTTTCTGGCTTGCGGTTTATAACCTTTTCTTCTGCGAAGGCGCACTAACACACAGGAATACAAGGGAGTTAGATTCGAAAAAGCTGTTAGGCCCAGTTAGGCCAAGGTCGGTTGAAATGTTGCTCAAAAACCAAGGCAGGGAGAGACAAAACAAAGAAGACAACAACAATCAAAACAAGGTAAATAATTATTTATTAATCAAGGAGACTTGTTTTAAATTTTGAAGTTGAAGATCAAAGAAGCAGTCCTTTATGACTCAGCAGGAGTGAAATGATGCATCATTGGCACATTCTCTTGTATCTTCAGTTACACTCACAGTGCCCCTTTCATCCGTGACGTTGCTGGATGGGAACGAGATTGGAGAGTGAAAGAAATATAATATTGAAAGGCTTTTTAAAGTAATATTGGAAAACCTCCGCATTACACCATGACCTATTTTTCCATTTTCTGCAGAGAATGTTTTAGCGTTCTATTCCAATTTCCATTCTTCATAATTTGCTTGCCAGGCATTAGGCAATACTTTGTGAGCAAGAGCTCCCACTAAAAACTGACAAGTCTAGTTGATTTGATGTGTTTTATATATTTAAGGAGGGTAACCCGTCATGAATACTGATTTTCAAGGGGGCCTTCCTACGGGGGGGGGGGGTTCTTCCACAGTAAAGGTATCTGGGGATGTGCCACTCTCAAGGGTATACTTCTAGTCTAGCCAAGGGTATACTTTTTGACAACTTTTGTTTAGCCAAAGGTATACTTTTTGGCTATTTTGGTTTAGGAAAGGCCAAAGTTTGGTAATTTGTGTCTAGAAGCCCCAAATTTTGGCGATTCTGGTCTAGTCTAGAGGAGGTGAACATTTGGCGATTTGTCTAGAAAACAGCAAATTATGGCACTTTTGATCTAGAAATTAGTCTAGCCAAATCATTTTCACAAAAATTGGTCTAGCCAACAGTACCATTTTGAAGATGCTGTTTGCACACCCCTATCCGAAATTTGGCCAAGAGCCCCCCCCCCCCTCCGTTAGCCTTCCATCTAAAAATACAATACGATAATGCAAATATATGAATAAAATGGAATTACAATAGCCTAGTTTCTTTGAAAGAATGGTATCATTATTTATCTATATTTCTCGTTCAAGGATTCCTCTGTCCTGTGCACACTCCCGATGGAGCACCTTGTGGACTTCTTAATCATTTGGCTGCATTTTGCGAGGTAAATTTAGAATCTCATAGTCTCTGTCGATTCGATGTTGCATTTATCAAACAAAAGCTCTCGTTGTAAAGAATTTCCCATTGCTGACTTTCGACCGTATTTCACGAGTGAGCCTCCTCTCTTGAATGAGCGCCACCTAAGGATTTAGGGATGCATCATGGCACTCAAACTCTCCATCGAAAGTTTATAAACAAGTCCTTGTAGGCAGAAATTTAGACACATTGAACTAGATTACGTTGAACTCTGTTTTGCTACAGTTTTAGTTTTATCATGGGTGGTTAGACACTGCATGTGTGCTCCTATGGGGGAGCGCCGCAACTAATATGCCTCTGCGGAGGAAAAATGTATTTATTTCTCCGGAGGAGGTGGCGAAAGAAAGAAAGGAAAGAAAACGAGGGTTAGCGATGCAATTCTTCTGCTTTCCTCCCTTTTCTCTTTCGCTACCTCCTTAACAACAGAGCCTCCTTAACAACAGATTTTTCAAAATGGCCGCTGACACAAGGATAGGAAACAGAAAAAGNCTATGGGGGAGCGCCGCAACTAATATGCCTCTGCGGAGGAAAAATGTATTTATTTCTCCGGAGGAGGTAGCGAAAGAAAGAAAGGAAAGAAAACGAGAGTTAGCGATGCAAGTCTTCTTCTTTCCTTCCTTCTCTCTTTCGCTACCTCGTTAACAACGAGGGCCCTTAATAAAACTTGGAAGATTTAATGAGTGCACCGGGTAGCAGAAGGCCTTTGGCAATTAGTAAACCTTGAAGGAGAAAATGTGCAATTTTGACCTTAGCAGTATTACTACATTTTCGACGTTGTTGTATCAAGCAACACCTTCTTTCTATTGTCATTCCAGGTTGTAAACACTCCGATCCCTACAGGCCATTTAAAAAAGATACTGATTTCATTCGGAATGGTACCAAATGGAATGCCTTTTCCTGGCAAGTACTCAGAATCATACATCGTTGTCTTGGATGGAAAAATAATTGGCAGAGTTCATGATGACGAGGCTGAGGAATTTATTACTAAATTGAGATATCGAAAAGCAACCGGAAAGGAGAAGGTATGTTGAAGATTTGAAATCCGCCAATAACATAAATGCGTTATAAAATCAAAGGCGATTTCTTTGCAAAATTTGCAAAGAGAAAAGGATGTAGTTTCTGTGTACTACTAAAATTTCTCTTAGATGTACTCAGAAGCACATATTATACCTGGTGAATCAGAAAAAACGTGGGGGTGTTTGCCAATTTTTATTGATGGAGTTTAATTCGCAAATTCCTTTCTTTGTTTGTATAGAAGAAGAGCTAACTTAGATATGAAAATTTGTTTGGTCAAAATCGGTATTTTCGTTCCAGAATTACGAGCGATTTTAGTAAAATGGTGTTAAGCAAGATTGCTAAAATTGGCCTTCAATTAGATTCATAGTCATGAATGCGTGATCTTCGAAACCATGATAAATATACTGTTTCTCTACCAAAAAATTGAAACAAGGCATGCATTATGCACAAAAGGAAAAACTAATGTTACTTATGTTGTATCCCTAGGGGACTAATCGTTTAATTGTCATTGTTAGCAAGCTGAAAGTTCTTTTACTAGCGATACTTTTCACTAAAATGGTTATATCACAAAGTCGCAAATAAATGAGAAAAGAAATCCCCGATTTTAACCAACTAAATTTCTATAACTTATTCAATCTTTCTGCTACAATATAAAACCTCAACACTCCCGATTTGACTTGTTTTTCGTCAGAATGTGGCTTTCTAAACGCCCCACGTTTTTTCTGACTCACTCGGTATATATTTCCTAGCAATATTATGTTTTCCGTTTTACACAATTTGACCTTTTAATGCTATCTCCACCACTCTAATTAGGGCTGTTTGATTTTTAATTGTAATCCATTATTTTCATCTTTATGAAATTGTGCCATTTATCCCCGTTTTTAACTTGTTTAACTTGGTAATTTTTAGTTTTGATTTTGCGGAAATGAATTCTGTTGAAGACCCCTCTAACTGGTACCCCCAAAATAGGGGGAAAATCGATCGTGAATTGATTAAAATACCAATGTTGATAACCGTGGAAATTGAATGCAACGTAGTGTATAGGTTAGAAATTTTGCTACAAAAGAGCGTTTGAATCACTCCTGTTGGTCGATTGCTTCATTCATTCTAATGACAGACTTAGGGCCTGATTGCACGGGGAGGGCTGGCCCTGCTAACCGAGGTGGACGATTTTAGGCGAGATCCCTTTGTCAATAGGAGACATGTACTAAACCTGAAACATGATTATATGGTAAGTGGGCCAGCCCTGGCAGCTGGGATCCCATTTCTGCATGACCAGCTCTCCCCATGTAATCAGGCCCTTACTCGGTTCACTTTTTTGTGTCATCAGTTAGTCATAGGAGATCATTTGTGCAGGTTCACATACCACAGATACTAATAGTTTTTATGTTTAGGCCCCCTTTTCACGAATAACGTAATGTCTTCAATTTGTTTTCAGGTGTCAAGATTTCTCGAAGCAACTCTTGTTCCACGAACCAAATTTGCAAGCCAGTATCCAGGAATCTTTGTCTTTACAAATATAGCAAGAATGATGAGACCGGTAAAGAATCTAAGAACTGGTACAACTGAATATATAGGATCATTTGAACAGGTAAGTTAACTCCATTATTTTTAAGAACAAGATGACTCAAAAAACTTAGGTGGTTTAAAATCTAAGCAATATTCGATTTGCTTATGTATTAATCGTACCGGGTGAGTCAGTAAAAACAATCCCCGTTTGAAAGGCCACTGCTCCCTGGATATCGAGGCAATCCTCCCAATAGGATAACACGTGCTAAAACATGTGCAAGTCATTGCTTTAAGGCAGAAATTATTTATTTGTCAGTATTATCGTTTTGATATCCAGGAAGCAGTGGCCTTTTGAATGACTCACCCTGTAGAATTTTTTTGCGTGATTATTTAGATAAACACCGTAGTTTAAGAGGTGATAATTTCCTCATTCCTGCAGCAAAAACAGTTGAAATGAAATTTGACTTTGAAGAATTCTGTTTAAGCTATTGTATTTGAAAGGCATCGTCATTCTAGTCTAAGAAGTTTATTTTGAAAATTTATGGTAAATTTCCACTGTCAGATGATACGTGAGGTGCCCCTGTTCTGTTGCTAGGGCNTGGAAGATTTAATGAGTGCTACAGGTAGCAGAAGGCCCTTTGGCAATTAGTAAACCTGGAAGGAGAAAATATGCACTTTTGACCTTAGCAGTATTACAGTAAATCCCCACATATAAGAATCTACAAAAATAAGAACCTACAGGCTGTTTTTCCCAAATTATGCACCTCGTAAGTAAGAACCTGTTTCAGTTTGATGAAAAGAAATTTTCTTATTACAAGAATGATAAAGTTGATTTTTTTATTATCCTTGTTAAGTTTATTTTTGTCCCAGTTGGTTTCTAGAATCAAAACCTCCTCCCCTGCTATTTGTAAGCTTAGCATTTCTTAATAACATTGCCAAAACAAATAATATGGTTGAACATCTCTTGATAATAACTCATAAAAGGTTTGCACAAGGGACCCTTCGAATAAGAACCTTTATACGCTGAAATTGACCAAAGTACCTTTTAAATAAGAACCTAATTCAGCCTGGCTCTCAAAAAAGTAGGTTCTTACATGTGGGGATTTACTGTACTGCATTTTCGACGTTTTTTATATCAAGCAACGTTCTTTCTATTGTCATTCCAGGTTGTAAACACTCCGATCCCTACAGGCCATTTAAAAAAGATACTGATTTCATTCGGAATGGTACCAAATGGAATGCCTTTTCCTGGCAAGTACTCAGAATCATACATCGTTGTCTTGGATGGAAAAATAATTGGCAGAGTTCACGATGACGAGGCTGAGGAATTTATTACTAAATTGAGATATCGAAAAGCAACCGGAAAGGAGAAGGTATGTTGAAGATTTGAAATCCGCCAATAACATAAATGAGTTATTTAATCAAAGACGATTTTTTTGCAAAATTTGCAGAGAGAAGAGGATGTTGTTTCTGTGTACTACTACAGTCGTGGCCAAAAGTTTAAGACCACGTTTTAGTCGATAACATTTCTTGAGGCAAGGAGCTGCAATGCTATTGCTCTGACGTTTGAGTTGTCTTTGAGTTGTCTCAGGTCAACTTTCCATGCAGATTTCGAATTTCTATGTTGTTTTTTGAAGTTTTGCGCCATTTTCCTATGACGTCACAATAGTGGTCCTGCCGACAAGGGGGTTGACCCAAAAAATGTGTTACTCACCTAGATTTGACATCAATCCATGCAAAATTCATTTCTTTGATTTGTTTACAAAATATCAAAACTAATTACAAATTTCTCTTAGATGCACTCAAAAGCACATATTTCTTATTTCCTAGCAATATTATGTTTTCCGTTTTACACAATTTGACCTTTTAATGCTATCTCTGCCACTCTAGTTAGGGGTGTTTGATTTTTAAACTGTAATCCATTATTTTCATCTTTATGAAATTGTGCCATTTATCCCCGTTTTTAACTTGTTTAACTTTGTAATTTTTAGTTTTGATTTTGCGGAAATAAATACTGACGTACTTACGTTGAAGACCCCTCTAACTGGTACCCCCAAAATAGGGGGAAAATCGATCGTGAATTGATTAAAATACCAATGTTGATAACCGTGGAAATTGAATGCAACGTAGTGTATAGGCTAGACATTTAGCTACAAAAGAGCGTTTGAATCACTCCTTTTGGTCGATTGCTTCATTCATTCTAATGACAGACTTAGGGCCTGATTACACGGGGAGGGCTGGCCCTGCTAACCGAGGTGGACGATTTTAGGCGAGATCCCTTTGTCAATAGGAGACATGTACTAAATCTGAAACATGATTATATGGTAAGTGGGCCAGCCCTGGCAGCTGGGATCCCATTTCTGCATGACAGGGCTGGCCCTGTTCGAAGGGATGAAATAATAGCGTTTTTCTCATGTAATCACTTGGCAGGGCTGAAAACAGGGCTGGCTTCCCAAAGTTCTTAACTGCGCATGCACCAAGCCGCCATAATGCCAATGATTTGATTTTTCCCGCCAGCATTACTTCGCAGTCCTGGGGTGAACTACACCATGTAATCGCACGCAGCATTTCATCCCTGTTGACCGAGGCAGCCCTGTTTAGCAGGGCCAGCCCTCCCCATGTAATCAGGCCCTTACTCGGTTCACTTTTTTGTGTCATCAGTTAGTCATATGAGATCATCTGTGCAGGTCCACATACCACAGATACTAATAGTTTGTATGTTTAGGTCCCATTTTCACGAATAACGTAATGTCTTCAATTTGTTTTCAGGTGTCAAGATTTCTCGAAGCAACTCTCGTTCGACGAACCAAATTTGCAAGCCAGTATCCAGGAATCTTTGTCTTTACAAATATAGCAAGAATGATGAGACCGGTAAAGAATCTAAGAACTGGTACAACTGAATATATAGGATCATTTGAACAGGTAAGTTAACTCCATTATTTTTAAGAACAAGATGACTCAAAAAACTTATGTGGTTTGAAATCTAAGCAATATTCGATTTGCTTATGTATCAATCGTACCGGGTGAGTCAGAAAAAACAATCCCCGTTTGAAAGGCCACTGCTCCCTGGATATCGAGGCAATCCTCCCAATAGGATAACACGTGCTAAAAAATGTGCAAGTCATTACTTTAAGGCAGAAATATTTGAAAAATTTGCTCGTGATTTTAGGCCTGTTTTGAAGGTTTCTTGAAGGGGCTTTCTGCAGAAAATCCCTCATAATTTCAGAACGGAGTGGCCGATTTCAGTCAGGTAAATTTCAAATGATATTTGAACATGTCAACCATTAAATTATTTATTTGTCAATATTATTGTTTTGATATCCAGGGAGCAGTGGCCTTTCAAACTGGGATTGTTTTTTCTGACTCACCCAGTAGAATTTTTTTTGCGTGATTATTTAGATAAACACCGTAGTTTAAGAGGTGATAATTTTCTCATTCCTGCAGCAAAAACATTTGAAATGAAATTTGACTTTGAAGAATTTTGTTAAAGCTATTGTATTTGAAAATCATCGTCATTCTAGTCTAAGAAGTTTATTTTTAAAATCTATGGTAAATTTCCACTGTCAGATGATACCTGAGGTGCCCCTGTTCTGTTGCTAGGGCCCCTGTTCTGCTTAGTGCACTTGCATCGCTAACTCCGTTCTCAGATTATAACCAGAGTCCTAGGAATATGTATCAATGTCAGGTAACCATCTTCTAATGCCATCAATCTTATTTTCTTTCGTGTTATTTTTCAGTCCCACCTGTTTTTAGATCATACCATTTGCGAATTGGAAAAAAATTGGACAAGGAATGATTTGATTTTGCAATCATGCAACAAAAAAAGCCGCAGATCTAATACCCTTATGAAAATTGGCCTACAGAGTAGGTCAATGCTCTATTGCCCAATGACTTTCATTACGCAGCTCTCAAGATATGGAATGACACACCTGCCGAAATTCGTGAGCTACCAACACTGAATCGTTTTAGAAAAGAACTTAAAACGCATCTAAAGAGCTAGACTCTCAAACACAACTCCCTGGAAGATCAGCAATGGTTAGGTTTTATAGGGCTGTAGGTTTA
>REGM01000368.1:162832-173423 GCA_004194415.1 Aurelia aurita
AAGAAACTTTAGCTACTTTGCTATGACTCTACCGTTGGACTTTTCGGAAATCTTGAATATTTTCGAAATTACAGCGTATTTCATATTTCAACTCATTTGAGGATGTGACGTCATCAAATTTCTAAATCGCAAACCAGAAGAGCGAAAGACTTTTGCTTGATATCATATTGTAGACGTTCATAAACTATGTTTTTCTGGAAAATTATTTGATGTTCCCTCAAAAAGTTTAGAAATTACGATGGTTTTAAGATTTTTTCAAAATGTTTCTTGAATTCTTAGCAAAGAAGAAAAGCACTCTAATTCTGAAAATATTAAAGATTTCTGAAAAGTCCAACGGTAGAATTATTACAAAGTAGCTAAAGTTTCTTTCAAGCCATTCCATTCAAAGAAGTTGGTCACAGAATTTTACACCGACCTTTTTAAAGATTTGGAACCTATGCTGACCAAAGAAGTATTGTCTTTATCAAGGCTTTTTTATGCGCAAACAATTTTTTTAGTCTTCATCTATGTTCAATCGACAAATTCAGCTAACGTTGTTTGCATCCCCTTCAGATCACGTGATTGTCCTCTTGAGGAAACTTTCTTTTCATACAAGTTAAGAACTTCGTACCACGAAAAGCGTGATATGGGTAACTGTATCAACAGATAAAGAGATGATCTCCTAAGTGTATGGTTATACTTATTGCGTTGAGTCCTAGTAATCGCTACCACCCACCCACCCTACTCGCTCATACTACTAGTTGGGTGGTAGCGATTACTAGAACTCAACGTAATAAGTCTAGTGTATGGTCACTTGACCTGAAGTAGGTGTAAACAATGGCAGCTGAATTTGTCTATTGGGCCAGAAAAACCATAACTGAAGTAGCTATTTATAATTACCACTTTGTTTCAACATGTTTTCTCAGTAGAGTTCAATGCTTGGCTTAGAAATGGCATTCGTTTTCAGCGTTTATATATAGTTTGCTCTGGCAGTTCTCGAAATTCTCATGTGCGAAGGACAAACTGCACAAAAGGAAGTCGAATGAATGCCTTGATTTACGTCTTCAATCATACAACGAAATGCCTTTTTTAGGAAATTAGGTTCCGGTTCCTACCGGGTGAGTAAAAAGAAAACAATCCCTGTTTCAAAGGCTACTGCTCTCTGGGTATCTAAACAATAGTATTGGCAACTAGATTATTTAATTATGGACATGTTCATATACATTTTAAGATTTACCTGACTGAAATCGGCCACTCCGTTCTGAAATTATTAGGGATTTTCTCGAGAAAGTCCCTTTAAGATACCTTCAAAACAGGCCTAAATTCGCGATCAAATTTCCTAATATTTCTGCCTTACAGCACTGACTTGAAAACGCTTGAGCACGTGTTATCCTCCGGGGACAATGATCTCGTCCGTAATAATTATTTTATGCTCCTAGGGATGACACTTCCATTCTCCGAAAGGGGTAACACGTACTAAAGCACGTACAAGTCATTGCTGTAAGGTAGAAATATGAGGGAAATTTGGTCGTGATTTTATGCCGTTTTTGAAGGTTTCTTAGAGGGGCTTTCTTGAAAAAATCCCTCATAATTTCAGAACGGAGTGGCCGATTTCAGTCAGGTAAATTTTGAAATTCATTTCAACATATCCATGATTAAATAATATATTTGCCACTATTATTGTCTTGATATCTAGGGAGCAATTGCCTTTCAAACGGGGGGCATTCTTTTTTACTGACTAGAAGGTGTCATATCTCAGATAAAGATGACCTTTGATGCTGCCAGTACTTACAGTGCTTTTAAGATCACGAGAATTTATATGTTTATATTTTCATTGCTTTCAGATGGGGAAGCAAACTATGGGAACACCTTGTCTAGCATTGAAGCATCGAAGTGATAATAAATTATACAGGATTCAGGTAAGAGACTTACGGTTGTTGATTTTCACATTATACCAGTGACTTGCTAGTCCCTTTCATGACAACTAATAATGGGCAGAAAGCGTTCGCATTTCGTGGAGCGAAGATCCGGAATGAACTTACTTAGCCGCGAGGCCAAGCAAGCTACCTCTTTATCTTCTTTTAAGAACATTTTAAAGAATTGTAAATAAATTACGACTGTAATTAATTTCTTTTTAAAGTAGTAGATGCTTATTTTGTAAAGTTTTTGGCACTGCCCCCTGAAAATCAATCTTGCTGACTGACGGGACTACCATGCATAAAGAATTTTAAAATGAAAAAAGAAAGAAATGAAAGTGGTTTAAGGTCAGTCATATCCTTTTTTCTTCTTCTAAATTATAGACTCCTCAAAGTCCGTTGGTAAAGAATGAGACTTACGATGAATATAATATCGATGACTTCCCACTTGGAATGAATGCTGTTGTTGCTGTCATATCCTATACTGTAAGTGCAGACAACTTGATTTATGCTGCCGTTTGAGCAAAAAACAATTTCCGTTTGAAAGGCAACAGTTTCCTGGATATTGAAACAATAGTATTGGCAAATGCCCTGTTTGATGGAGGATATGTTCAATTGAATATTAAAATATTCATACAGACGGCATGATGCTACAGCAGCGTTGACAAAAGGACGCCATCTTGTTTTGGGGTAAATCTTGAAATTTCTATAGGTTTCTATAGGAAAATTGCAAAAAGTTCCATAAAATCGCTCTTATCTTCTCCCTCGCGATAGTGAGTAGGGAAAGGATAGGTAGCAATTGCCAGTCTGACCTAAACCAATTAAATAGTTGCACGAACATGCTGTTTTTCAAACCAAAGACAAAATTTAGTCCAAGAAAGCTGTGAGAACTTGCCTTTGCGAGGATAATTTTGTGAACAGCTCTACAAGCTCCTTCAGCTATAAATTGCTTGTCGCTTCTTTGAAGTCAACTTTCCTTTTAGATATTTGCCTATCTATCCGCTAAAATTTTAGGATGATTTGAACAGCTTCCAAGCTTTTAGATTTGATTTATTTCGATAAATAAACGAGACACTCTCAAAATCCGAGTGCAACGCTATGTTTTGTAATGGCTTCATTTACCCCAAGTCTGATTTGCGAATGCGAATTGATAAAGTCATGTGACATGTCGTCTGTATGAATACCTGACTTAGATCGGCCACTTCGTTCTGAAAAAATCGTAGGCTTAAATTAGCTGTAAATTACTGTATAAATAAATTAATGATGATGATGATAATGAGGGATTTTCTGAAAAAGCGCCCCTTGAAGAATGTTCAAAAATGGCTGAAATCGATGATAAAATTCCTTCGGCTTTCTGCCGCTGTTCTCGCAGATCCCACCCCCTACCTTGATTTTGGCTGATAACTTTTACCAAGGCAAAAACAAGTATGTTGATTGTATTGTTTGCAGGGGTATGATATGGAAGATGCCATGATTATCAACAAATCTGCATTAGAACGTGGTTTTGCATCCGGGAGCATTTACAAATGTGAAGTAAGTGATCTACTGTTGACAATAATATATCTTCTTAGACTGCGTTCACACGATACCGGCACAATTCGAAAACGGCATGAAAATGTTATCGATTGGCCTCCCGTTCACATTATCACTCTTACTCATGATCGCCGTGTTCATGAACACACCTGTCATATTACCTTAATCATTGCGTTGAAACCTTGTTCGTAAACTGGGTAAGTCGAAGAAACCTTTATTATTGGGGGGGGGGCCCTCTGGAAGAAATGATGTCAAAAAAGAGTTACATGGAAATTATCGAAGGACAAATCACTGATTTTTTTCGTACACCCTCCTTGAAATCACACAAACATCACACACAAACATCACACAAAATCACACAAAAAATCACAAAAAATAAAAAAAATCGCGAGAATGACCAAAAAGTCACATACAAAATCATAAAAATCACAGAAAAAAATCTCGTGATTTTAAAGTCATAAAAATCACGTACACTATTTTGAGAAGTGATTTGTCCCTAGGAAATTATGATGCTCTGTGTCCCTACAAGATATCTCAAAATTCCCATCTATTTGGTTTGAAAATGCTACTAATACTGATTCGTATTTTAAAGGGGCTCCGTCTCCAAATTTCGATCGATTCGGCGATTTAGCAGTTTTTGATAGGCAATATCACACAAACTCTTCACCTTTTTCTCAAAAATGAAAGCGTTATTTTGAAGATAAATCTTTGTACTTCACAGAGGAACAGACCAAACATTCATATCTTTTACGATTGCTCAGATATAAGTGGATTTTTAACGGTCACTTTTTGGTGGCTTGGGTGAAGCCACGAAACAAACTACAGAAGACAATCGACACGTGCCTAAAACAATGGTGTTTACAGATTTGTTTACGCTTTGGCGACGGAGCCCCTTTAATGTGGAAAGGCAAGCTGGTCGGTTGTATTTCGAAATAGTCTTATTTGCTAAACTGCTATTCGACAATTTTGGAAACATTCACTTTTCTTTCGCCTTTTTATTGGAAATATACAATGGAAATATGCAATAAACCACAGAATGTTGTCATTCTTATAACTTGTCAATGGCTATATCATTTTACACTTGACGAGGTTTAATGTTCATTTTTTGTAGAATGTAAATTTGGCATCTATAACTGACGAAAGAGGGACTTGCTCATTGAGATTCGGTACGTGCTTGAATTTCCTGTGATACGATTTAATTTATTTGTCTTATACTGCTGGTTAGAATGACAAACACCTAAATAGTAACCAGTTTGGAAATTAGCTAGATTCTGAGGGGAGGTGAAGTGATCCGCTTTAGCTCCAATGTGATTGAAGTTCGACACCAAAAGCTTTATGTTTTGATTTTAGATGCAATTTGATTCGTCTACAGTTATGAAACCATCTCTATATCACATTTAATCCTGCGTTAATTGTGATTTGCAAACAAATCTGGCCTCGTGCAAATTTCTCGTGTTTTAATTGCATGCTGCAAGTCACTCATAAAAGGCTGAATTTCACCAGTGGGAAGCAGTTGATCGAAGACTGCTGTTCCCTCGAAATTAAGACAAATAAAATAACATGCTGAAATCTTGGTGGGCCATCCGGTATGTTGTAGAAAGTGCGCTGACTGACTTCTGATTAGGTATACTATGATTTCTACAATATACCGGGTGCCCAAAAAAATTTCACTAGCCAGATCACACCATGCTCACTGAAATCAAAAGTTATCGACACATGCTTTGTATCAGCATTTAATCGAAAGCTTGGCTATCTTTTAAGACCCTGTGTGATCACTTTAGCTACAACTACCCTCTGAAAAACCGGATTCAAAGAAAATTGAGAATCTTACATCTCTCGTTCTGAGTGAAATAATCGCCATCTTCTGCCTGTCCGCGTTTTATAAAGATTTAAGATAGAAATAGATTTGAAGGCGTCTTTGGAAATCTATTGTATGCTAAAAGGCTGACGTCTGCTCCTTTTCAAAGTTTCTTGTTCCCAATTTGAAATTTTTCATATTGTTATACCTTCAAGAACATGAACTGGAAAGAGGTGGCGATAGTTCAACTTTCAGTGATAAACGATAGAATCAACATATCTTAGAAACCGCTTTTTGGGCAATAGTTATAGCTTCATTTGATGGAGTAATATCTCAAATGATAGCTTGACCTTTCAGCTGTAAGTGCTGATGTAAACATTTTGTTGATAAAGTTTGGTTTGAGGAAGCAACGTGTGATCTGGCTCGTGGCGTTTTTTGGTCACTCGGTACTTTTGTAGGTAGTTTGTAGGAGGCTTAAAGTTATGAGATACACTCATATTATATGAATTTATTCACAGCACAAAAGGAAACGATAAGTAGCTTTTTTTAAGAATCGAAGATTGTTGCCCCTACTGCATGCCACGTAGGAATTCAAATCAAGCACGCTTGTAGAATATTATAAAAGCCCTAATGAAACGTGGCGTTGTCACAGGTCGATAGCAAGTTTTCTCTGTACGTTATCCCCTTCCGCCCCTCCCCAACCCTTTAAATGTTGTTTGGAATTTTACAGTTATTAATATCTTATGGCCTAGGAACAATCTTGCTAGACTGATCTTACTACTTACTACCTACGTAATTGAGTACTTTTTTGTAGTTAATAAATAAAGCTATTTTCGTTTGAATAAATGAATAAGAAAATAACTGGCACAGTTGGTAGATTTGAAATTTTGGCGATTTTTGTTATTTATATTTGAATTGTTTGTGTTACAGGATGCCAAGAAAATGACACGAATGTAGAAGCAGGATTGCTCGATGAAGATGGCTTGCCACCAGTTGGGAGATACATCGAGCACGATCAACCTTATTACAGGTGAGAAATAAAGAATTTTGTTTATGGTGCAGTTTCATTGAAATCTTTTCTTAAAATCTTTGTTGTCATGCTTTGCTCTGTGAATTGATAACAAAAACATTCTACAAATTCGTTGAAATCCAGACAATCTTCTTACCTCCTTATAAATTATTATCGCAGCGGGAAGAAATTTTTTTTAGATAAACTTCATTTTAAAGGTAGTCGTTATAGAACATAACTATATTTAAAAGTATGAAAACCCATGGAAAAACCACTTGATTGTTACTTAAGACGGCCAAAGAAAAATTTGCCAATTTGATATTTGTAGTTCAGTTCAGCCTTCATACTTTAAAGTTGAATAGCATTCTTTCTCTTGGGAAAATATCTTCAACATGAAATAACATTTGCTTTACTGGACGTTATTGCTAACCGAAAAGTAATAAATACTTCTTATCTAGATGTACTTCAAAGGTCAATGAAAATTGATTCTATGATCTGAGCAATCTTTTCTATTTTGATCAGTCGCAGTTTTGTTGTATTACAGTTCTTTCCAAACTCGAAGTACCATTAAAAGGGCTAGATAAGAAATACGTAAACAAATCCACAGTTTGTGCATCAAATATCGCATTTTGACAAGAGAAGTTCCTTTTAATTAGCTAAATTCAAAAAGAGTGATCTTTCTCTAGATACACACTGATCTTTGGGTGAATGATCACATAAAATACTCGTTGCAAATCCATTTATATCTTTGCAATCCGAAAAAATATGGAGATTTTATCTGTGTTAGAACAGAGTACAAAGATTAATCTCCAAGATGCACTGTTCATTTTGAATTTACGTGCAGTAGTCCCAGTCCCGATAAAATTTATCATCAAAAAATTGACAAATCAGAAATTTATCAGAGGATTTCTTATCCAACCCCTTTAACATACATGTTTGATGGAAGGACCTTGAGATAAATCAGATGATTTACTTTCATTTTTTCAGTTACTACGATTTAAACACTGGCGAGTACAAGACAAAAAACTTCAAGAATTTGGAACCAGCTTATATTGACGACGTAAGTATTTTTACAAAATTTTAAATCATGCCGGGTGTCCCAAAAAAAAGTATACAGATTTGGTCAACCCTAACGATCAGAATCTAGCATGAATCAATCCGAAGTCATTTTTAAAACATTACTCGGTAGTTAACTTGAACATAGATACCTTGATTGCTGACATTGGTGCTTTGAGAGTAGAGATATGAATATTCAAAGGACAAATTTGCCTCCACCTCCAAACCAGAGCTTTGGCGTTTTGGCCTAAGCAATATCCACAATTTGTTTCACTTAAAATGAATAAAGTTTACTTCGGAGCTCCCTTGATGATAAGGGTCACGTAAATTATATTTTGTGAAACGCATTGGTTGTGCAGTTTTTAATTTTTCTACTCCTGGTTCAAATTTTTCCAATTCTATTGTTGACTTATTCACTGTGCTTTAAGAATTTGCCTAGGCCAAAACGCCAAAGCTCTGGTTTGGAGGTGGAGGCAAATTTGTCCTTTGAAGATTAATATATCTACTCTCAAAGCACCAATGTCGACAAACAAGGTATCCATGTTCAAGTTAACTATCGAGCAATGTTTTAAAAATGATTTCGGATTGATGCATGCTAAATTCTGATCGTTAGGGTTGACCAAATCTGTATACTTTTTTTGGGACACCCGGTATATGCACTACTGTTACAATTGACCGTTAACGATATTGTATAATTTGCTTTATGCTTATTTTCATTTTATCTTTTTATCCATGGTAGCCCCTCTAGATTTACAAGGGGCCACGCTAAAAACTTATATTTACAATAAATTGAAGATATGCTATATATAACTAAACTAAATTACAAATAGTGCTATAGTAAACAAAAGAAAAACTAAAAATTAACAGGTGTTTATTTCGCAGCTCTGTTTTGAATGCTGTTAGAGTAGATGAATTGTTGACTTCAGTGCCAAGACTATTCCAAAGTTTGGCACCTCGGTACGAGAAGCATTTCTGCTCCACTGACGATCTTAATAAGGGCAACCAAAGGTTGACATCAGCGTTCCTAAGAGAACGAACAGTAGAGTTATGGACTCTCGTAAATATGTCCTTCATATAAGAAGATACATCGGCGTTAAGGGATCTGAATACCATTTTTGTGTGATTCAAAATCATTAAGCTCCCTGACGGTGGGCCATTCAAGCTCCCAAATAACTGGTCTTCTCGTGGTCTTGGCTTCCTCATGGTCTAGGCATTACCTAAAGAACCATTTAAATGATGCAGTTTCGACTTTCTCTGCCAGATCAGATTACCCCAAAAAATCCGCTTTGATGATTCAACTTTATTCTAGCTACAGCTTCATATTCCTAGACTTCAAATCCTACGTTTAAAATACGAACATTCAAACAAATTAGAACCGTTTTATTCTGGATGTGCCTTTGGGTATGTAGATTACACTGCATAGATACCTAAGTTATTGTTAGACACTGGATTAATCTTAGGTTTGACACCAATAAACAACTTCTTCAATGTTATAGCGGGTGAGTCAGAAAAAACAATCCCCGTTTGAAGGGCCACTGCTCCCTAGATATCAAAACGATAATATCGACAAACACATTATTTAATGGTTGACATGTTCAAATATAATTCAAAATTTACCTAACTGAAATCAGCCACTCCGTTCTGAAATTATGAGCGATTTTCTGGAGAAGGCTCCTTCAAGAAACCTTAAAACAGGCCTAAAATCACGAGCAAATTTTCCATAAATTTCGGCCTTACAGCAATGATTTGCACATGCTTTAGCAAGTGTTATCTTCTTGGGAGGATAAAATCTCCGAGAATAATGTTGTTATGTTCCCAGGGGTGACACTTTCATTCTCCCAAAGAGATAAAACGTGCTAAAGCATGTGCAAGTCATTGCTATTAAGGAAGAAATATGACGGAAGTTTGGTCGTGATTCTATGCCAGTTTTGCAGGTTTCTTGGAGGAGCTTTCTTGAGAAAATCCCTCTTAATTTCAGAACGGAGTGGCCGATTTCAGTCAGCTAAAATTTAGAATTTATTTGAACATGTCCACTATTAAACAATATATTTACCAATATTATTGCCGCGATAGCCAGGGAGCAGTGGCCTTTCAAACGGGGATTGTTTTTTCTGACTCACTCGGTACTGCATCAGATATCAAGCTTTCTAAAAATACACAATTTCATAAAACAGACGATAAACCTTAGTCCTAGCATACAACAGCAACAACGATATCAAATCGAGGCTAATCGATGACGTAATCGATGCCTATAAAGGATCTCTTTGGAAGGGTAAACATCATAAAACAAAAACTACATGCAGCATAAAATACTGAAAAATGTGATTGTTCATACATTTCACGTTATGTCATAGCCTTGACATCGTTCCATTTACTCGACAGATAAAGGTCCTTGGAAATCACAAAGGAGATGGTGAATTAAACAGAGTTGCAATAAGATTACGAATAACGGTAAGTCCTCTACTCGAATGGGTCAAGATTCACAATTTAAATGTATTGGATGTAACTATTGTAGATGGTGGTGATTTGGTTCGTGTGCTGCAGATTCTGTGTTTCAAACCAAGAGGGGTAAACATCATAAAACAAAAAACTACATGCACCATAAAATACTGAATAATGTGATTGTTCATACATTTCACATTATTTCATAGTCTTGACATCGTTCCATTTACTCGACAGATAAAGGTACTTGGAAATCACAAAGGAGATGGTGAATTAAACAGAGTTGCAATAAGATTACGAATAACGGTAAGTCCTCTACTCGAATGGGTTAAGATTCACAATTTAAATGTTTTGGATGTAATTATTGTAGATGGTGGTGATTTGGTTCGTGTGCTGCAGACTCTGTGTTTCAAACCACTGAGGGCATCAGCAATGTTGTTAACTGTATCGCTTGGGCTGTATATTGCCTAAATCTTGTGTTAACAAATTATGATTTTTACTTGCTTGCTTGATTGCTTGCTTGCTTGCTTGCTTGCTTGCTTGCTTGCTTGCTTGCTTGCTAGATCGCGTGCTTGCTTACTTAATTGCTTCCTTCCTTCTTTGCTTACTTGCCTGCTTGCTTGATTTTTGATGACCTGATTGCTTGCATACAAATATTATGTGCATATAAATGTTCCTTTTCCAGAGAAACCCAATTATCGGCGATAAGTTTTCAAGCAGGCATGGCCAGAAAGGTATTTTAAGGTATGACTAATTCATTCACATTTATTTCATTTCTTTTCATTTTAAATTCTTTGTACAAGGTGGCCCCATCAGCCAAGAATGGCTGCTTTTCAAGGGGCCTGTGGCAAGACCTAA
>REGM01000368.1:183203-200170 GCA_004194415.1 Aurelia aurita
TATTTTTATGTTAGCGCTCAATGGATTAATTAAATTTTGATATTTTTCTAATAATTTTCTGATACTTGGTTGCAGAGCAATAAATCAGCAAGTGTAAAATTTCCTCTTAGACCCAAACCAGAGCTTTCAGTAGAGAAGAGCTAACGATTCTGGGGAAGGCAGAAGTATGTCGGCCTTCAAAATCCAAAGCTGATATGCCTCTTGATTGTTATTGTTAGAAACCGAGAGGAAGACATTCTCAAGGGACACTCATATTACATTATCATTAATCAAGAGATTTTTTTTCTTTTACTTTACTTAAAAATTGTAATTTTAACAATGTAGTAAAGATAAAGAATTCCCTTGACCAATAAGAAACAGTGATACAATTTGTCAAGGAAAGTCTTTGATCTAGTTTTGTTCAATTAAAATCAAAAGCAAATTTTTTGCTGAGAATATCGAGGGTTGCCATGCTTTAGGGTTTCTTGCCTTCTCAGGGGTCTACAATGGATGCTCTGGTTTGGGTCTAAGAGTAAATATTGCGTTTGTTGATTTATAGCTCTTCAACTAAGTCACTGATAAAGACAAGAAAAATACCAAAATTTAATTTAACCATTGAGGGTTAATATAAAAATTTACTTTCATAACAGAGGCATACCAGCTTTGGATGTTGAGGGCCGACATGCTTCTGTCATCCCTAGAATCGTTAGCTCTTCTCTACTGGAAGCTCTGGTTTGGGTCTAAGAGGAAATTTTACACTTGCTGATTTATTGCTCTGCAACCAAGTATCAGAAAATTATTAGAAAAATATCAAAATTTAATTAATCCATTGAGCGCTAACATAAAAATATTTTTGGGGTGATTTGACAAAAACTCGTGGCGTCAGAATTTCTCAAACTTGTATACAGTTTTTTTGGACACCCGGTAGTAATCCTGCCAACAAGCTCGTTGACCCAATAAAGTGCTACCCAGCTGGCATTTTGATCAATCCATGCAGAATTCATTTCTCTGATTTCTTTACAAAATATCCTAAATCCATCAATTATTAAAGACTTTCACATTGAATTTTTTTAAGGAAACAAAAGTACATTTCCCTTTAAACTTATGGCCATGACTATAGACTGAAAGCAATCAGGGAAATTGATTTTGCATGGATTGATGTAAATTCCAGCTGGGTAATATTTTTTTGGGTCAACCCGCTTGTCAACAGGACTGAGAACTGCTATGATTTCCAGGAATTTCTATAAACTTCATTGTGACATCACGACAAAATGGGGCAGAATTAAAAAAACTACATTGAAATTCTGAATCTACATAGAAAATTGACCTGATACAACTCCGTAGTCAGCCAAAGGTCTGCAATGTGGTCCTAAGTTCAAGACTGTTGCATTTCTGGTTGATGATTTTGAAGTTTTATGACGTTCTGAGCTCAAAACTAGCTGAAGGATAAATAAAAGTGCTGGGATTTTGAAAATAATCTTGATATAACAATGTTAACAGGAGAAACACCTCTTTGCCGTGCTGTTCTTACTATCTTACCCCTCAATGCTGTGACCCTATGTTTTCTGCATCTTTTAATACATAGTCAATTCTCTTTTCAATTCTCTTTGCAGCAATCTGCCAACTTCCGATGTCTCATCCATGGCATCTTATACAACATCAATAGATTCAGCAGACAGCACTCTGTCCGAAGATGACCCTCTTTCTGAAAGAACTCCACTTGTCCGAGGACACAGCACTATCAGTGATATTACAGAACGAACAGGAACAATATTCTCATCAGTTTTCACCCTTGTCTCAACAATGATTGGAGGTGGTTTGTTATCTCTCCCCTTTGCATTTGAGCAAGGAGGTTTTGCGGTTGCATCTTTTGTGCTGGTTTTTGTATTAGCTGCATCGACTCATGGTGGTTTCTTGGTTATCAATAGCAAGAAATATTGTCATGGAAAGATTCGGAATATTGAAGATGTTGCACGTGTGGCATTTGGAGTCAAAGGACAGGTTTGTGATCCTTGCAAAGCGATAATTGATTATACGTTTCTACTGTAGATCCCTTCACCTGGAAGCTCAAGTAGCTGTCATTGAAGTGTAATTTCTAGGCTAATTTCCCCGGGGGAGCAGGGCACATAACTTGTTAAGGGTACAGGTCATATGGGTCGGTTTGAAACTGCAAAATTCTCTGGAAGTGGGTCCTTTTTCAGCTGAAACGATGGAAAATCCTTCATAGAAGTGGGTACAAAGATGCACTGTGGCAATTAGAAGTGGGTATTGTATCGCTTTGAAACCTGGGCAGCAGACCCCAGTCTGATTGTTATCATGTACCCGTACTCCCCCCCTGGCTAATTTTCTATTAACGATTGCTGCTACTGTAGATACTCATGGATAGGTAAAAAATTGTGCATAGCTTGCATTCCAACGGACTTTCTCCTCACTAGTACTCTTTGATTTCATGACTGCTAGCTGCGTCAAGTCATTGAAAATTGATGTGTTTGGTGTGGACTGGTCTACACGGAAAATCTGAAAATGAATTCTACAAAGTCACTTTTTTCTGTCCTAACTTATGAAATTTCTGCAGATCGACGAAGGAGTGCATTAAAGGAAGTGTAATGACCCTCTCCATTAATACTGTAGATACTAAATATTGATTTCTGTATATATACTGGGTGTCCCAAAAAAGTACTCCTGTTTGAAAAATCACCAAAATTTGAATACTGGACTGATTTTTAGATTTCTTTTTTGGCAAGTAGATCAAAGACCAAACTATTTTCCCAGGTATAGCTGATTTTGTTATTGGTTTTAAAATAAGCAAATTTAGGTCTCTTTAGGGCTGCCTGGTTTTGAAGGATACTGTAGAAAGCACTGATGATCACCAGATAAATTTATTTTTCTATATTAAGCTTCTTGTTTGGTCATAAATTTCAGAAAACATGCAAACTATATATCATTGTAGACTTAAAGGATGATGAAAAATCTCAAAATTTTGGCTCTTTGGGAAGATTTACGATGCTGCTTAAAGAGTATATCTCAGAATATGGTTTTTCAACCTGTCATTTTATACCCTTTAAGGGTGAAAGCAAATATTTTATCATTTTTAAATACACTTGTATCATTGACAAAAGAGATCAAAGAGACAATTTTATGATAGGTTTGATAATTGAGCTTTGGTGATTTTTTAAACGGGAGTACTTTTGCGGACACCCGGTAGTAAACTTGCTCTTTATTCTTTAAATTTATTGTTCACAAATTTATTGTATAAACTTACTCTACTCTTTGTTTCCTTTTCAGAGAATGGTTCAGATAACGCTGTTTTTCATTCTATATTTGGTTACAGCGACATATTTCATATTGATTTCTGATCAGGTTAGTGTCTTTTCTACATTGCTTTCAGAACAACTTTGATTGGCAAATTTTAGTTATGTACCAGGTGAGTCAGAAAAAACGTGGGGCATTTAACCAGCCATATTTTTGCGAAAAACAAGTCAAATCGAGAGTGTTGACGTTTTATATTGCAGAAGAAAGAATGAATTAGTTATAGAAATTTAGTTTGTTAAAATCGGTCATTTCTTTCCTTATTTATTTGTGATTTTTGTGATATAGCCATTTTGTTGAAAAGTATCGCTAGCAAATGAACTTCAGCTTGCTAACAATGACAATTTAAATGACTGGTCCCCAAGGGATACAACATAAGTAATATTCGTTTTCCCTTTGTGCTCTAACACAATGCATGCGTTGTTTCAATCTTTTGGCAGAGAAACAGTATGTTTGTCATGATTTAGAAGGTCACGCGTGCTTGAATATGAATCTAATTTAGGTCTATTTTGGTAATCTTGCGAAACACCATTTTACTAAAATTGCTCATAATTCTGGAACGGAAAGGCCGATTTCGACCAAATAAATTTTAACATCTAAGTTAGCTTTTCTTCTATGCAATGAGCATTAAAGAAACAAATTTGCAAGTTAAACTGCATCAATTAAAATTGGCAAACACCCCACGTTTTTTTTACTCACCCGGTAGATAAAAATCCTATCGGACGGTTTTTCTGAAGTAATTGGTTCTTTTGAAGCTAGCATAGGAATCAAATCTTTAAGAAATATTGCACGATTGGTTGATGCATCTTTCGTTTATTTAATGGCTTGAACGGAACTTCAGGTACTTCATTATAAGTGTTCATTGGCAATCTTTGATATCTTGATTGTTTTCGAAGGGCTTTGAAAAAAACTAAAATCGTTGCCAATCCCTAATTAATTGAGGAAAAACGGTACAATCTTCAAGAAAATCATAGTATGTGAAGATCTATAATATAGCGGTAACCAGAAATGTGTAGCTTATCTAGTTCACGATTTAGACATTTTATGACATCACAAGCGGAACACTGTTTGAAACATAGAAGACGCTGTAATTCTGAAAATATTCAGCATAGGGCTCAAATCTTTCCAATCTTTAAAAAGGTGGGTGTAGAATTCTTTCACCTTTTTCTTTAAATTAAATGGCCTGAAAGGAACTTAGGGTACTTTCCTGTAGATCTGCCGTGGAAATTTGTTGATATTATTATGATTTTCGAAATGGCAGCATTTATATTGTTTTTGAAAGNATTGGTTCTTTTGAAGCTAGCATAGGAATCAAATCTTTAAGAAATATTGCACGATTGGTTGATGCATCTTTCGTTTATTTAATGGCTTGAACGGAACTTCAGGTACTTCATTATAAGTGTTCATTGGCAATCTTTGATATCTTGATTGTTTTCGAAGGGCTTTGAAAAAAACTAAAATCGTTGCCAATCCCTAATTAATTGAGGAAAAACGGTACAATCTTCAAGAAAATCATAGTATGTGAAGATCTATAATATAGCGGTAACCAGAAATGTGTAGCTTATCTAGTTCACGATTTAGACATTTTATGACATCACAAGCGGAACACTGTTTGAAACATAGAAGACGCTGTAATTCTGAAAATATTCAGCATAGGGCTCAAATCTTTCCAATCTTTAAAAAGGTGGGTGTAGAATTCTTTCACCTTTTTCTTTAAATTAAATGGCCTGAAAGGAACTTAGGGTACTTTCCTGTAGATCTGCCGTGGAAATTTGTTGATATTATTATGATTTTCGAAATGGCAGCATTTATATTGTTTTTGAAAGAATTCAAGGAAAATTTTGAAAAAATTAAAATAATCGTAAATCCTAAATCGATGGAGGAAAAATGATACAGTCTTCAAGAAGACCGTAGTTTATGAAGGTATAAAATATGGTGGCAAGCAGAAATCTGTCGCCCTTCTGGTTTACGATTTCGAAATTTGATGACGTCACAGCCTCAAATATAATAAATGCCGCCATTTTGAAAATAGTCAAGATATCAAAACATTTCCACGGCAGATTTACAGGAAAGTACCCTAAGTTCCCATCATGCAATTTCATTCAAAGGAAAAAGTAACAGAATTTTACACTCACCTTTTTTAAGATTTGAGCCCTATGCTAAAATATTCAAGATATCAAACATTGCCAAGGAGCAATTTTTACGAAGTACCTGAAGTTCCTTCCAAGTCACTAAATCAAACGAAAGATGCATGAACCAATCGTGCATGTTTTTTTTAGATTTCATGCCTATGCTACTGTTTACAATTTCCGCACGACTCAATGACGTTTCATACGTAAATAGATTTACGAAGCGAACTGGATCTATTCAAACTTTGGTAAGCAGTTTATTTGCATGTATAGCTAACTTATTTCTTATGATCAAAATTGCATGGATGTATGAATCGAGAGATTATTAATGTATTATTAATGTATTTTCAACTGTTGATAATGGTTAAACGAAGGGGGTACAATCTATCATGTTAAGAAAACATATACGCTAATGAAGTAAGAAAAGAATGGAGAAATGCAACCATAAGAAAGAGAAATGGGAAGCCAACGACGATAAGAAGTACTTTAAAATGCAAACGATTTGAGTGACGAGAAAGTTCCGAGTTGATTGGGCAAGAACAGCTTGCAAGATCTTAATTTGATCATGGTACCCTAAGAATTCCTCTTTGTACAATTGTATCGAGGGCTAAATATATGCAGGAGATCATAACTGTTTTATCTCTTGTTGGGTTCAGATAATCTGTTAAAAATCGTACGATTCCATTTTATACTTATAACTTCAAGGGTGTATGCAATGTAACTGGAATCAATTTGTCTTTGACAGAGCTGCTAAAAACGACACGATTTGATGTGAGTTGCCTAATAGATTTTAGGGTTTGCGCTCGTGTCAATATCTCATTCATCACAACCCTGACCTGACATCTAATGTCAGACAGAATCTAGTATAGTATCCATTAGTTTTTAATCGTTAGTAGTGTAGTTTATATGTAGCTTTTGGAAATTGTATATTTAGTTGTATTTTAGGTTTATGTTCTTCGTGTGAAGGCCTTGGGGTAGTCATGATCTAGTGCTCCCCTTGGTATCGTTTTTTGTAGTGTTGTATGGTAGCTCATTCGTAGTTAGGTAATTCGTAATTGTCAATTTTTTACATTGAATTTTTAAAATAAAATAAAAAGATTTTAGGGATGTTTCTGAACACAGTAAGCCTTCCATGTGGTGATGATAGACAAATATGATTATTTGAAACAATGACAACGATCTGTATTTTAGCAATGTCATACTATTGGCTGTGCTTTTGTTTTCACAGATTGAGCCTTTGATTGAGTATATGGTTGGTGGAAAAGGATTTTGGTCGCAAAGAATAATTGTCCTGACAATGATATCAATTTTTGTCTTTCCAATTTCATTATTGAAGAATCTATCTGCACTGCAATATACTTCAGGATTAAGGTAAGCTGTGAGGTTAGTTTTCCTTTGAAGCCTTCCAGAACGAATACTTTTAACTTGTCGTTTCTTAGTGCGCAAATCTGTCTAATCTTTAAGAAAAGATGGGTGTAAAATTCTTTTACATTCTTCTTTGAATTAAATGGCTTGAAAGGAACTAAGGGTACTTTGCTGTAAATCTGCCATGGAAAGTTTTTGATATCTCGACTATTTTCAAAATGGCGGCATTTATATTTTTTTGAAAGAATTCATGGAAAATTTTGAAAAAATTGAAATCATCGTAAATCCTAAAACAATGAAACCCATAGCTTATGAAGGTCTACAATATGGTGGCAAGTAGAAATCTGTCGCTCTTCCGGTTTAGGATTTAGAAATTTGATGACGTCACAACCTCGATGCCGCCATTTTGAAAATAATCAAGATATCAAAAAATGTCCACGGCAGTTTACAGGAAAGTACCCTAAGTTCCTTTCAAGTCATTTAATTCAAAGAAAAATTTAATAGAATTTTACACCCACCTTTTTAAAGATTTGAGTCCTGTGCTGTCGTTTCTATAAAATTGATTACTCCAAAAATAAGTAAGATCTTTTTGGATCTTTTTAGATAGATCTTTTTAGATGTTCGAAGGTAAACAATCTGAAGGTATGGTTCGTATTTTCAACTCCATCCTGTAGCTAAAAGAAATGATAACTCCAGTCGTATGCTCCAGTGTACACGGAAAGGCTATAATGACCTGATCGAAAGAATGTAGTGCATAAATGTTTGAAAAATATGATGTTCCAATTCAAATTTGACAATAGAATCCACACTACTGATGTAGGGGCCCCATCCACTTAGAGTACGGTGATCTTGGCAATACTCACTGAGGAAATGTTGCATTTATAAATATTTGAATTTGAAAGCACTGGCATTTGCATTCTAGTGTATTTCTTCCCTGTTATCTATGCTGCATTGCGTCAAAAATTATCTTGCGGATAGGCAAGAACTAGGCTGAAAATTTGAGTTAATCACGGTGTGTTGAAAAAAGCAAACCCCTTCGTATGCAATACTTAGGTCCGCGGAATACTTCTTTGGTATCTTATTATTGCATCGTTTTGTGCCTTCCACAGTTAATTGTAGCTATTTGGGTATCAACTCGGGGGGGGGGGCACTAGACCCATAAATGTATGAGGGTGTGCCGCTGAGGTAAAGAGATTTTTACCCTGTGCGGGAGCAATTTTTGCAATTTGATTACCCTGTCTGGGGGCAAATCGGCAAGTAAACGAAAGAAAAATTGCAAATTCCCCAATTAAAATCCTGTAAGAGAGCAATTATTTGAAAATTGTGGGTCCTACAAAAAAATAGTTCAGTGCCCCCCAGGGGGTATCGACAGATGTTCATATCAATGAGGCCATTTGTCTTCAATTTGCAGTGTTTTCTGTGGCTTACTTCTCTGTGGTTGCGTCGTATACCGATCTGTAAAGGACGGAATAGGTGGACCAGTGGCGAGATCTGATAATCCTGTTAAATGGTATCCTGCAAGTTTACGCGAATTTCTCACTTGTGTATCAATTGCTGAGCTCACATTCTCATGTCATTTCAACATCTTGCCAATGCACACTGAACTCAGAAATCAAACTAGAAAGAACAAAAGAGTCATTCTATTCGTTGCTATGGGTGTCACATATGTCATGAATTTCACTGTCAGCTTCTTTGGATATTTTCAGGTAACATATTCTTATCAATCATATTTTGTCGTACTGCTTATTTCATACAAAAATTGTTACGCTATCTTTTGAACCTTAGGCCCCGTTTACACTGGTCCGTTTGTTAACTATCCGTTTTTGATGCATCCAAGCTACCCGTTCGCATTGCTCCATTTTTTTACAAAAAACGGAGGGGAAAACATCCGTTTTTGTCTGTCCACATTGATCCGCCTGATTACAAAAACGGAGAGACAAATATCCGTTTTTGTGCGTTAACATTGCTCCGTTTTTGTGAACTTCGTTGTTGAACGTTACAGCGTTTTCAAAAACCTCCGTTTTTGTGCGTTCACGTTGATCTAGTGCATTTTTTCAAAAACCTCCGTTTTTGAGGATATCCACTTTGGAAAGCGTTTTCGAAAACCTCCGTTTTTGTGCTGTTTTTGTGCGGATCAGTGTGAACACTTTCACAAAAACGGATGTTTTTCTCTCCATTTTGTGTACAAAAACGGAGCAGTGTGAACGGGGCCTTAAACTATGCTTGAATGTCATTGGTAATAATGTTTCAGAATCTGGCTGCTAAAAAATGTCTTGCTTAATTCCTCGATTTTGAAAACNGGCTTGAAAGGAACTAAGGGTACTTTGCTGTAAACCTGCTGTGGAAATGTTTTGATATCTTGATTATTTTCAAAATAGCGGCATTTATATTTTTTTGAAAGAATTCATGGAAAATTTTTAAAAAATTGAAATCATCGTAAATCCTAAAACAATGAAACCCATAGCTTATGAAGGTCTACAATATGGTGGCAAGTAGAAATCTGTCGCTCTTCCGGTTTAGGATTTAGAAATTTGATGACGTCACAACCTCGATGCCGCCATTTTGAAAATAATCAAGATATCAAAAAATGTCCACGGCAGATTTACAGGAAAGTACCCTAAGTTCCTTTCAAGCCATTTAATTCAAAGAAAAATTTAATAGAATTTTACACCCACCTTTTTAAAGATTTGAGTCCTGTGCTGTCGTTTCTATAAAATTGATTACTCCAAAAATAAGTAAGATCTTTTTGGATCTTTTTAGATAGATCTTTTTAGATGTTCGAAGGTAAACAATCTGAAGGTATGGTTCGTATTTTCAACTCCATCCTGTACCTAAAAGAAATGATAACTCCAGTCGTATGCTCCAGTGTACACGGAAAGGCTATAATGACCTGATCGAAAGAATGTAGTGCATAAATGTTTGAAAAATATGATGTTCCAATTCAAATTTGACAATAGAATCCACACTACTGATGTAGGGGCCCCATCCACTTAGAGTACGGTGATCTTGGCAATACTCACTGAGGAAATGTTGCATTTATAAATATTTGAATTTGAAAGCACTGGCATTTGCATTCTAGTGTATTTCTTCCCTGTTATCTATGCTGCATTGCGTCAAAAATTATCTTGCGGATAGGCAAGAACTAGGCTGAAAATTTGAGTTAATCACGGTGTGTTGAAAAAAGCAAACCCCTTCGTATGCAATACTTAGGTCCGCGGAATACTTCTTTGGTATCTTATTATTGCATCGTTTTGTGCCTTCCACAGTTAATTGTAGCTATTTGGGTATCAACTCGGGGGGGGGGGGCACTAGACCCATAAATGTATGAGGGTGTGCCGCTGAGGTAAAGAGATTTTTACCCTGTGCGGGAGCAATTTTTGCAATTTGATTACCCTGTCTGGGGGCAAATCGGCAAGTAAACGAAAGAAAAATTGCAAATTCCCCAATTAAAATCCTGTAAGAGAGCAATTATTTGAAAATTGTGGGTCCTACAAAAAAATAGTTCAGTGCCCCCCAGGGGGTATCGACAGATGTTCATATCAATGAGGCCATTTGTCTTCAATTTGCAGTGTTTTCTGTGGCTTACTTCTCTGTGGTTGCGTCGTATACCGATCTGTAAAGGACGGAATAGGTGGACCAGTGGCGAGATCTGATAATCCTGTTAAATGGTATCCTGCAAGTTTACGCGAATTTCTCACTTGTGTATCAATTGCTGAGCTCACATTCTCATGTCATTTCAACATCTTGCCAATGCACACTGAACTCAGAAATCAAACTAGAAAGAACAAAAGAGTCATTCTATTCGTTGCTATGGGTGTCACATATGTCATGAATTTCACTGTCAGCTTCTTTGGATATTTTCAGGTAACATATTCTTATCAATCATATTTTGTCGTACTGCTTATTTCATACAAAAATTGTTACGCTATCTTTTGAACCTTAGGCCCCGTTTACACTGGTCCGTTTGTTAACTATCCGTTTTTGATGCATCCAAGCTACCCGTTCGCATTGCTCCATTTTTTTACAAAAAACGGAGGGGAAAACATCCGTTTTTGTCTGTCCACATTGATCCGCCTGATTACAAAAACGGAGAGACAAATATCCGTTTTTGTGCGTTAACATTGCTCCGTTTTTGTGAACTTCGTTGTTGAACGTTACAGCGTTTTCAAAAACCTCCGTTTTTGTGCGTTCACGTTGATCTAGTGCATTTTTTCAAAAACCTCCGTTTTTGAGGATATCCACTTTGGAAAGCGTTTTCGAAAACCTCCGTTTTTGTGCTGTTTTTGTGCGGATCAGTGTGAACACTTTCACAAAAACGGATGTTTTTCTCTCCATTTTGTGTACAAAAACGGAGCAGTGTGAACGGGGCCTTAAACTATGCTTGAATGTCATTGGTAATAATGTTTCAGAATCTGGCTGCTAAAAAATGTCTTGCTTAATTCCTCGATTTTGAAAACTTGCAATTTTTCTTTTTATTTGCAGTTTCGAAGATACACAGATCAGGACATCACTAAAAACTATGCGCATGACGATATCGTGATAACTGCTGGTCGGACTGCCCTTGCTTGTGTATTGCTGCTTAGTTTTCCATTGCTGGTTGTGCCATGCAGGCAAACTTTGAACAAGGTTTGTTCATATTTCTGCTTTCACACGAGGTTCTATTCAATTACATTAGGCTGAAAGTTCGTGAATAGACTTTAAGTAGGTTGCGGCTCACCACCAACTTGGTCCAGCATATGTTTGTGTAGTCTGTCCATCTGTGTTGGTTAAATTAGTCCATGTGTGTTGATCAAGTCGGCTTCTTTTTTCTGCGAGGTATACCCATAAAAAATGGCAGCTCTTAGATCTTTCAAATAAAGAGTTGATATTTTGAGAAAACTTGGGAAAAGATATCTTCGCATGCTCAAACCATTCAATCGGTTCATAAAGAAAGATTAAAAACAACACAGCTCTTTTCACCTCAACTTGTAAAACTTCAGGAGTAAAGATAGCCGGTTTTGTTCCAAAAGTCACAGTTTTTCCTGTGAAGTAACACATTTCCAATGTTTTCTCAAGAAAGTTAGCCAAGCAATTGTTGAAGCTCACATAAAACTCATATAAACAAACCGATTCATAATATGATAAATTCGTGCCTTTAAGAACAAAAAATAGACAAAAACGTGACAAATTCAATCATTTTCAAAGATGCAGTTTTCTTTTTGAATCTTTTCAAAAATACGTTTGTAGCAAAATTATCCTTTTGCTCTAGAAAGGTATGTTCGATTTAGGGGAAATAATTCTCACACCTAAGTTAACTCACTACCATTTGAATACTTGAAACGAGTACGTATTCTTTTGTGTAGCCTTGCAAACCAAAGCAATGTAATGTACCTGGAAAACTCTATACAGTCTATGCAAATGTTCACTTTTATTGTGACTGCCTCCCTGTCTGTATTCCTCAAGAAAAGTCAAGATCAATAACATTTTATTTCTTTCAGATGTTATGGAGTCATGAGCGCACTCGGAGGTGGACTGTTTTTGGTGCCTCTCGGTTTGCAAAGTTTGTTTCAAATGATAAATTCAATGGGCCTACGAAGTTCATTTGGTTCGTAGAAACATTTCTAATCGTGTTTTCTGCTTATGGATTGGCATACGTAGTTCCGCAGGTGAGTGCCTAAAAAATTTATCTACCTAACTAATTATCACTATCTTTTTGACGTTCTTTATCGGTAACTTGTCATCATATCATGCAGAATCCAACGATGTAATTTCACTTTAAAGCCCAAGAAATAGTTGTCGAATATATCACAATGAGTAACTGCGGATTTCAAAATTTTCACAGGATGAGACTATTAGTGCTTCTTTTAAACTTTAGATATGTACTTCTATTGAGAGACCTCGGGGGTGTTGAGGGTACGGGTATGTGCCGCCCATATGGGTGGATTTTTGGTCCAAAATTCTCTAAACAAGGGTCATTTTTCTGCAGATTTTCCTTAAACATGGGTCTGTTTGGTTGAAATCGGCAAAAAAATTGTTTAAAATGGGTAGTTTTCGCCAAAATTCATCATAAAAGTGGGTACGAAGGCAAATTTTGGCAATTAGAAGTGGGTAGCTTTCTGAAAACCGGGCGACAGACCCCCGTCCATCCCCAAGACGTGTACCCCCCCCTGGGGTGAGAGACTGCTTTTTGCATATTGCATATTGCTATATTCAAAACAATGAGGAAAAGTGAATGGCAATATATTTCCCTGCTGTTTTGCCAGGTGCGTTTTTTCTGAATTCAAATTTTCTGCTGCAGTGGAAAATGCATTTCCCGTTTCTCACGTGTATATTGTGTTTCTAATCTTTCATGTGAACGTTCAATCATTAAAAAAAATTTAAATCTATGTCCACGATAAATGAAGCTGAAGGAAATTCCCTAATTTAAAAAAAGCTGCTTGAAGGATCTTTCTTGATTGCTGTGTGCAAGACTTTGAGCTATTTCAATGTCAATTTTTCTATGCAAAGGCACTAACCATTTATGCCTGGCTAATTCTTCACCTAATTTGCACATTTTCCTAATAATTTTGTTAGAATTCATTGTACTCTCCGTATCTTATATTATTGGCTACGGGAACAAAACGTTACAAAAAGTTACAGGAAATTTAATTTCTTTGGCTCTGGTACCCAGCGTAATGAGTTGCCTAGATTCCGCCTTGTTGCATACCTGCAACAAATTTGTCCCTTTCATTATTTTGATTGCTTGAATTTTACTTCAACAGGTGAACATGCTTTGGGGGATCGTTGGCTCGATTGGCTGCACACTAATTATATACATTCTACCACCAGCATTCTATTTGAAAGTAAGGCGTCACCCTGAGAAACCTGACTGTAAACAAATCTTCGCATGGTTGCTTTTCATCACTGGTGTTTTTCTTTTATGTGCTGGCACATATCAATCCGTGGCCAATATCGTGGATCCTATACCCGCATTAAGACCATTTACTCATATACAAAATATTACCACACGAACTGACCTTGGTAATGTAACGCATTTTATTCGTCCTTTGTGATAAGCAACGTAAAAGCTTGTGATGCATGTCAAAATCGCACTATATTGTATTAGGGACCGTCCGAATTGATCGGTTAAATTTCGGCGCAGTGTGAAAATAACCGCAAGTTGTGGGAAAACCGCCTATGAAACCGCTTAAATACCAGATAATGTAAGCATAGATAAGCATATTTTATCAGATTAGATAAGCAACGTAAAAGCTTGTGATGCATGTCAAAATCGCGATATATTGTATCGCGATATATTGTATTGTATTTCGGGAATAAAAAGAAAAACGGAATAATTCTGAAAATAATCAAGATGTCAAAGATTGCCAATGAACACTTATAACGAAGCACCTGAAGTTCCTTTCAAGCCANTTGCTGTTTTCAAATGACCTCATTTTCGGTCAAAAAGTAAGGCTATAGCAGCCTTGCTTTTTCACAAAATTTGCTGTTTCAAAAGTCCTTATTTTTGGGCAAAAAGTAAGGCTATAGCCTTGGATTTTCGCGGAAAATTTTCGTTTCAAAAATCCTCATATTTCGCCAAAAAGTAAGGCTATAACCTTGCCTGTTGACTAAAAACTGGCTGTTTACAAAAATCCTCACTTTTGGCCACAGTAAGGCTCAGGCTCTAGCCTTGCTTTTTCGCAAAAATTCGCTGTTTTCAAATGACCTCGTTTTCGGCCAAAAAGTAAGCCTTTTTCGCAAATATTAGATGTTTTTAAAAAGAAAATATGGCATCAGCAAGTTTGTTTGGATAGCATGCATGGCTGAGGTTGACAGTTTTTATAACAATAGAAAGTCAATACACATTGGATCTATAGCATTAAAGTTGTTTATTGACAACTTTTAGCTGCAAACATTAAGTTTTTTAGCAGAAGAAACAAACTCAGCAAATTTTCATTGTTTTGCGTTGCCTGTGACTGTGTGACTACTGTATTTACAAAATCACAATTGCCTGGTAATTATGTGTACCAAAAGCTGCGTTGCCGCAGACATCACGGTTGCTTAGAAAATCTAGGGGAGGGGGCTTTTTTGCCTCCCTGAGAAAGTAATGTGTGTTGTGGCGCCGTATCCACTGACTTTGCAGCCAGACAGAACGTCAGGCGGACGGGGTTTACACCCCACCAGCATCTCTTGAGCGTCATGAAATGGGGTCGCGGACTCAATTAGCGCTTAACTACTTCTGCGATCACAGCGCTTGGCGCTAAAAACCGCAACTTCACCTTCACTTCAGTACTTCATAAACCCATGTACAACATGATTAAATTGAGGCAAAAAGGCCTTGGTTCATGATAGAAACTGATATCTTGGTTTGGGATAGAAAAAGATTTTCTTCAACTAAAGCACAATAACGGTGAAATTCATGAATTTGTCAATGACTCATTTTGCCCATCTTACCCTACTGGTTCTGCTTAGTGTTAATCGCTATAATCGCCCGGCCGAATTCAGGTTTTACATAGCTAAATGATGGTGCTTATCATGATTATTGCAGAAGGAAATCAAAATACACACATCAGTTTCTTTGGTTATCAAGATATCTTTCGAAATTAATCCAGCAAAGTTGCAAACTTAACGGGAGTACAAAGACCAGCAGCCTTTGCCATCGTTTGTTTTTGTTTTTGTGAATTTCGTACAGTCATTTATTCTGGAAGCTGTGCAGAGCAAGTCGCTGACTGTGCGCAAAGCATGCTGGTCTTTGTACTCCCTTTAAGAGAAGACACCTCCAGAAAATGACATTTCAGATCGCGATAGAACATCTTGCTTCTTAAAAATGGGGCAATTTTACAGTAATAAGGCTTCAAAGGTTCCTGCGTGTAAGAGGGATTTCTCAAAGGCGCGCGGAACCCACTTTCGGCGCTTTTATTCTTAAAAGCTGTGCTGTGCTGGATGTAAAAATAAACTTAAAAGTCTTCGAGTCGTATAATACTTAGACTTGCTCCAAGTCTATTCCGTGGTCTATCAGCGCTAAAAGAATATAACGACTTCTGCGGGAGCGTAAGTCATGAGGACACTGCGAGGGTCATTATACTCAGAAGTCATTATATTCTTTTAGCACTGATAGACCACAGAATAGACTTGGAGCAAAACTATATAATACTTGAACATCGCGTTCAATGATGGAATCATTTGAGGAACAATTTGGTCTGAAATTGTTCACAAGATCATCAGAAAATATTCCACAGTAAAGATACGAGTATACAAACAGCGCATTCATTTCAAATTTACAAAGCAAGGACCCATGCAAGGTTTCGTATCGTCAACGAAAAGGCGCAAAGAGTACACAGATACATTTGGTCGGCAAATAATGGCTTTGCTTGGCTTGCTTGATGTCAACAGCTTTCAAGGACCGAAATGGAAGTACACTCTTTCACCATCTTTCAGATCTTATGTGATGATTTCCCTTGATTTAATGATGTGTCTGATGAATATTTTTGTGCCGCAAATGTTTCTGACATTCAACGAAGTGTGAAAGAAAAGTTACTTTTGAAATGCATATTTTGGTAGCTTCTTCTGCTGCAAGGTTCTTCTCCAGTGTCTGAACTCTTTTACAAGATGGGCTCTGTTGTCCTCGTTCGCAATCTCTGAGCTTTCTAGCCGAAGGGCAGTGAATATCTACCCCTCTAAATGTTGATGCTAGCTCTGGTTAATAGGCTCCACAAAAATCAGACGATAACGTTTTGAGAAGGTTTATCTGTTCAGGACAGTCAAGAAGAGCAATAGAGTGCTCTCCTCCAACATTTGAGGAAACGTGGAGGAGAGCACGAGCTATAGTTCTCCTCTGACAATCAGATCTGTTTTATTGTCATCCTTTGTGAGTAACGTGTAGCGCTAGAGGTACTGACCAGAGGTGGAAACAGTATCGGAACCTGGGAACGTAGTTCCCAGAAATTTTTTGGGGTGTAAATATTCACAGAAATTTTTCAAGAAAATTTTAATGTTTGATAGACAATCTCTAAAATTTGAAATGACACTTTGAACTCTAATGATAAAATAGAATAAAAATTAGTTTCACAGAAAAAATTCTTCCAGCTTCCCTGTTCTACCAAGGTAAATATAAACTAGATCTGTAAGTTGACTTTAATAAATGGCTTTAATGACATGCCCAGAAAATTTCATTTGATTGGAAGACCCTGTTTTTATGTCAAGTATTTAGGCTAACCAGTTTTAGAA
>REGM01000368.1:201432-228190 GCA_004194415.1 Aurelia aurita
TTTGTTTTGATCTCGATGAAATATATACTACCTCAATTCATTGGATTAAAGAGGAAGAATGTTCTTCTTAGATTCTTTGAAGCCGCTGCAAGGTAGCTCCTCAGGAAACATCGGCCTTCTAAAATATTTGATTTGGTTTCAAGATTTCATGACTTCATGACCGCCATTTTGAAACTGAAAACGAGACTTTTGGCGCATTTTTCACTGTTGAAATTGAGGCTGATGTGCAACAGAAGAGTAAACACACGTTTGTTTTGTTATAAGAAACTTGGATCAGGCCATAGTACTAAAAGTTTCTTAATTTTGTTCTTATTTTTTAAAATTTATTTGATGAATTATCATGTAGTTTCCAAAACTGCTGCAGATATGTTTCTTGGCATGTAAAATATCAGGTGGGAAGAAAAAGTGTTCTATTACGTTCAAAATATAAAATCGTTAGATAATATTACTCAAGAATAAGGGTTCAACGACACATTTGTCATAATATCTTTCAATTTTGCTTTTGAAAGCTTCTTAGCTCTTTCCGAACTTAGTACTAGAGTTTCTTAAATTTTCGGCCATCTAAGTACTAGTTTCTTATAAACCAGTTTATTATATAAAAAAACGTGGCGTCTGATTTAAGTTTTTGAACATGTATTACCACAGTGTATGATATAACACAAATATTTTGGTATTATCCTTGCGAAATTTTGCAGAAATTTTTCACCCATAAAACTAGGTTCCCAGAAAGGAAAATATTTTTTCCACCTCTGGTACTGACGTACAAAGGGTTGCTCCCTAAACGTACGGACGTCAGTTGTCGAAGTGCGTTGCTAGGATTGCGCATCTCTGTAAAATTGGATATACCGGGTGTCCCAAATGAAAGGTAAGAGATTTGATCAGGGCTAGCAATGCCAATTTAGCCCCAATCAATTCACAATAAGTTTTAAACTAATCCTGAAAAGTTAACTTGTACATAGATACCTTGCTGGTTGATATTTGTACTTCCAAATTTGAAATATTTATCTTGAGAGTTTAAAAATGCCTTCACCTCCAAACCAGAGCTTTTCCGCTTTGTCCTAAGCACATTCTTGAAGCACAGCGAATAAATCGATAATAGCTTTGATAGAATTTAAACAAAAATTAGATTATATTATACGGTATTTGCTAGAGCTCAACTATTATGCATTTCTTAATCTTTCTTAAATTTTGATTCTTAATTTCGCTGTGCTTCAGGAATTTGCTTAGGCTAAAACGATAAAACGATAAAGCTCTGGTTTGGAGGTGGAGTCAAATTTGAACTTTCAAGAATAATATTTCAACTCTGGAAGCACCAATATCAATAAATAAGGTACCTATGTTCAAGTTATCTTTTCAGGATTAGTTTAAAACCTATCGCGAATTGATTGGAGCTAAATTGGCATCGCTAGCCCTGATCAAATCTGTTACCTTGTATATTTGGGACACCCGGTATAATCTCAACATTCTGAACAGTTTTTCGAGTTTACTAGCAAATCCCACTCCTTTTGTTTTTTACACCTGCAAGTATTAGCAAAGCAAGAATTGTTACCTACTAAGCAGCGGTCCTCATTCTACATGAAAGTGCCGCTACCGTCCTAAGCTAGCAACGCGATGGAATACATCTCGTTTACAGTTAAGAAACACTCCGACAAACTACCCTTCTGTTGTATTGCTCAGTTTAGGTGGCATTTAATATATCACTTATCTATTTCTATCATGAAAACATTAACTAATATTTAAATCTGAATACCTTCAAAATTGGTCTAACGAACAAAAATGCTATCTATCTCAACTACACCGTCTTGAATACTTCAGATAAGATCACCTTAATGTTTCACTTTATTAAAGGACTGTTGCTATTTGGTTACAGTTCTCCTTTGTCTTTTCCACGACCATGCAACTTTCCCTTCAGCGTTCAGCTTCCAAGCAACTTGAACAACAATAAATCCATTAAAACCGTCCTAAATCATTGTGTCTGCTAAAGAAGGACAAGTCCAACCTGCAAAATAACAATAAATTTGTTAGTTTTCAAAGCTAAATATTCCACAGGTTCATCTTGCCCATTAAGGCGCAATTAACTATTTACCTATCTAAACAGGGTCTACGTAACGCAGAATTCTAATATATCGTAAAGTTTGTACACACATGTGGCGTAAAAAAAAGTCTTTAGGGGTTGAAAACACCGGCAACCAAGACAGGTATTCAAAATGATGGCAAAAATAAACTTAACATGAGTTTCAAGCAGTTACTGGCCTAGCGATCCTGTTTGCATGAAATTTTCTAGAGCACGATGTGTTTTGTGAGATCAAAACTGTACTGATCAGCAGCACGTACTTAAAGTTCGTTTCAAAAGCCTTTGCACTTTAATTCTGCGTTGGAGATTGCAGATTGAATTCTGTTTAATCAATTTGAAAAATACGTAACCAAATAAAGCATCAAATGACTGCTGCAGGAAAGGACTTGTTTTCGACAAAGTCTAGCTCGAACTTTTAGAGTTCATAATTTCCAGCAAACACTTTTGAAACATACTTTAACTCAATTCAATTCAGTTTTATTCATAGAAATACATCCTAATACCAAGTTATCAGTTAACTCCATGCTATAAAGTCCTAGCAACGTCAGGAGATTACCACTCGTCCCCTAACTAGGATTAAAACATTAGCCTTCGTGCAATCACTTTATTAGTTTGGTCTTATGTATTGGCAATTAATACGTCTGTCCTTTTCTTTCTTCTTTTTCTTTAATTCTACCTATCATCCGAAGGTGGGTTTAGGACGCTGAGAAGCTAAAAGCTTATCGAAGTAGTGTCATGGTCCTTCCCCTCGATGTGACCACGCCTCGTAATTCCGTTAGCTTGGAATTACAGAGAGTTGGTGACCCTCCTCAATCTACGTAGCAGGTTTGACAGGGCGGGGAGCTGAAACATCAACCTTCAGATTGGTAGTCAATCCAAAATGATGTTATCCCTCCAGCGCACTGAACAACGCCCGCCTTACTGAATAACCTCTGGACTAATGCACGACGCTCTACGGGTTGATTTAGTCATCCTTTCCTTTTCACTGTCACGATGGAGGATATTAAAGAGATGATGAAAAACCTTGCTTACCTGTGTTGGTTTCATATCCATACATTTCCAGTTATAAAGATAATAATTCAGATTTCCATCTCCAATACCAAATTTCAATTTCGATAAGAATTCTGTATTTTCCATAAGATCTAATGCATTGAAGACATCGAAGTTATTCTGAAAATTACAGTACAAAGCATTAATCGTTGTCTAGGAGAGTGTTTATTGCATACTTGGAAGTCAACATAAAAGTTTGTTCATATATATCTCTCACAATTTCGAAATTTCGTCCCTTTGCAAAGCTCACAAATTTCAACTGCCAGTACCTTTTAATGTTCCAGCTAGTCAAAATCACAAATAAAACAGAGCTCAAGGACAACTGAATTTGAGTTGTCTAGGTGACGGTTTCGCACTAATAATTCTAAAAGTAGCATCCTTTCGTTGCATTTTGTTGCCTGCTATAAGTAGGTATTGTACACTGATTATCTCCCTCAACTATACTTATTGCATCCCTCTGGTTCACTAAATATCCCTCGGTCTATCAAATGTTCCAAACTTAGTTCATAGACATTCAAATCGGGCATTTCAATTTATTTATCTAATGCAGAAGCTGAGCATTGCGTACAAAAATAATAACACACAAAAATACGCAAGAATCCCAATGCCTACAGTTCAGCTTTGAAAGAGATGCATACAATTTCCGACGTCTACTTCTTCTTTCGATATTTTCTCATGTCTTCTCTCGACAACCAGCACGTCTTTTCGCATGCACAACGAATTAGTTTGCTACTCAAATTTGGGGGATCTCTAACGGATTGCTTCAATTACATTCACGGCTTGATTAATCGGCAGGAGAGAAATCCATTTGTTTTCAATCGCTTATCGCTTGGTACTAAAGTGTAAACCAAAAATGACAGATGTTATTGCAACAAAATCTGACGTTCTTTTTTTTTATTTTATTTTTTATATTGTTACCTAGCATCCGAAGGTAGTTTTTAGGACACTGAGAAGCTAAGCTTATAGAGCAATGTCCTGGTCCTTCCTCTCGATGTGACCACACCTCGCGATTCCTTTAGCCTGGAATTACAGAGAGTTGGCAGCTCTCCTCACTCTACGTAGCAGGTTCGACAGGGCGGGGACTCGAACCACTAACCCTCAGGTTGGTAGTCAAGCGCGCTACCGTTGAGCCATCCCCGCTTATTTGACGTTCTTTTGCTCCAACAACTGAAGGTTTTTAGATTTTATTGCACATATCACCATTTCGACCTTTGTATCGTATTCTATCATATTAAAAGATTTACTAGCCTGCGCGCCGCCTCAACCCCTCCTGGCATGAAAATTATAGAGTCTGTGCAACAATGAAGCAAAGCATTATTTATTATTTTTATTTAATCATATTTTAACACAAAAACCCTATCAGCTATTTTAAATAAACTAAAGAAAAATAATCGCTATAAATATACATATATGTACAAATTAAAACCTTAAAGATTTGCTGGTCTTCCTAGGGATCGTGCTTCGGGAAGTATGCTAATTTTGCAGGAATTCCTTCAGTTTCCTTTTGAAAGTGGTAATCGTGGGGCTCATTCTAATTTGATCTAATTGATCTAAGCATGCACAACGTCGCTTAGATCTAGGGTTGTAATCAATCTTGATTGTTTGTTTATTGTGTAATGGACGAATCAAAATCACCTTTTCCACTTTTCCTTCGAGAGGAGTTGAAGTTGCGAGCAGGCTAACAATTTATCAATTCCACAAATAAATTGACTCACCATTTTAGCGATAATGAGAGCATCGTTCATAAGATCAAGAGCCGGTGTCTTTGTACTGACGTTATAAAAGGAATATGCAGCTTTAAGCAGGTTGTAGGTAGGGTGATGCATCACTGTTGATGGTAATGTATAGAAGCTTATCATGTCTGTTAGCTCACCATCTTCCGACTGTTAAGAAAAGGAAGAAAAATACATTAATCAGATGTTTGCACCTACAATCGTGGCAGTTAAATGGTACATCTTTAGAGTTATAGCCTTCTCTTGGTTTCGAATAATCGTAAATTGCCTAATGTTCCTGTCAAGCCATTCATTTCAAGGGAAACGGTAACAACCCTTTACACAATCAATTTAAAAGATTTGCAGCCTATGTTGATTTTCTACATAAATAGCTAACAATGGCGCACTTGGCAATCTCGAATAACTATTCCAGCCTTTTAAAACGACATGGGAACCTATTCATCAACAAACTGCGACTAAGTCGAAACAATTTTTCCAAATCTTGGTGAAAGTCGTTTACTAAATCGATGATATTTACGAGTGTTAATGTTTCGGTTTACAAGTAGACTTCATTGGAAAACATTGGTAGCCTAAGGGAAGTTCATAGACACAAATTAATATGGTCCTTTGCAATAAAGCGCTATAGTAAGTTTACTTACCTCAACAACGTAGCAATCAACGATGTCTTTGCGTGGAAGAAACCAGTGAATAAACTCTTCCTAAAGAAAGATTTGGGCCCCGTTTACACGATACCGTTTTCATTTCATATCGGATTGGTTTCATATCGGATTGGCGTTCTGTTTACACGAGACCGTTTTCATTTCATATCGGATTGGTTTCATATCGGATTGGCGTTCTGTTTACACGATACCGTTTTCATTTCATATCGGATTGGTTTCATATCGGATTGGCGTTCTGTTTACACGAGACCGTTTTCATTTCATATCGGATTGGCCTTCTGTTTACACGAGAACGCACCAATCCGATATGCTTCATACAGTTTTCGCGTTTTCAAATGAAAACGCTCTGAAAGTGGCATGAAACGAATCCGATATGAAATGAAAACGGTATCGTGTAAACAGAAATATTTTCATACCGGATTGCCACCCCCAATCCGATACGAAATGAAAACGGTATCGTGTAAACGGGGCCTTGGTGATAAAAATGGGTTGTTACCATGAAAAGTAAGAAACAGGCCTTCAAGATACAGAGACCCTAAATTGTTGACAAAGTCCAATATTCATCTTACTAATTGGCAGTATTCTAGTAGATGTTTTTTGGGAACGCAGTGCCAAACGTCAAGCCGTACCGGGAACAAAAACTGATAAATATGTTGGCCGAAACGAATCACGTCAAATTTCAGAGGGGTAACACCGTATTTTTAAAATACGTAATAAAACGCCAAATGTCATCTTCCAACTAAAATAAAATCATGCAAGTTGGGTGAGAGTACGTAGGCCTGTAAGGAATGGCCAGCATTACACCAAATTAACTAGAAAATTTCTATAAATAAAAGATGACAAAGAATTTAAATATTTCGATCTTCGACTGTTATTCCCCTATTATTGCAATGTTATTAGCGTAGAAGAGGTAACTATGCTATGATCAGTACACAGGAAGATCAATAATACAAGGTAATATCTAATAACAATCTGCACTCACCTCTGAAAAGTCTGGCGATAAATCAAAGCGTTTGAGGTGCTATGAAATAAAAAGGAACTGTTATGTCACCTGACTGCTAGCGAGTACTACTGCTAGCGAGAGTAAAGTTGTAATGAAAGTCAGGTTTAACATCATTTCAGCAGAAATTAAAATCTTAGTACCGTCTTAAAATTTGTTTAAAGGGGATCTGAAACGAAATTCTTTATTTGCAAAGTGAAATGACAAACTGGGTTGATTAATGATGCCGTTTAAAGTTTTGTGATATTTCATTTTGTTTCGGAGATATTCGATGTTTTGTGTCTTGAAGTGATGACGTCATTTTGTTTGCATATTCATAAGGAAAGTATAGGCATAGAGTAGCAAAATCGGTGACATTGACTATGAATGCGATTAAATCTGCTGCTGAAGTATGTTAGTGGAACAAACATTGTCCAGAGATGTCATATATCTCATGAAAAGAAAGTCCAGTGCCAAAGTTTTGGTTTTCGGGCATTTTTATAAGAAATGTTGTCAATATCAATTGTTTTCTTGCCTTTTTGCAAACAAAATGACGCAATCAGCTTCAATCATAAAATGGGGAATAATTCCAAAACAAAACCTGATATGGAAAAACTGAAAACGGTGTTCTTGGTTTTTCAACCAGGCTATTAGCTTTCGCAAATAAAAATTTTCGTTTCAGGTCACCTTTAAAAAAATCCCCTAAACATGATTATCAAACCTATCATAAAACCATCCTTTCGTTCTGTTTTGTCAATGATCCAAATACATTTAAAAATGATAAAAATTTCCTTTCAATATTTAAAGGTTAAAAAACTACGCGGTGAAAAAACCTATTTTGAGCAATTATTTTCAACCAACACAGCAAACCTTGCCTTAGAGCCAAAATTTGAGATTTTTCTTTATCTTTGAAGTCCTCAATGATAGTCATTTATGACCAAATTAGAAGCTTAAAGGGAATAACCTGAGTTAAAAGATGAGATCTCATAGGTTTATAAATAGCCTATTGTATTTGCTAATCCAGCAAGTGGGCAAAGAAAGTAAAGCAAAAAAAAACAATGGCATGTTTTGGTTTTTCTTTATCCTATTTATAGACGGGCGCCTTATAGCTCAGGTCACTCACTTTAATATACACAAAGAAATTGATCTAGTAATCATCAGTGCTTGTTTGCAGTATAATTCAAAACCAGAAAGACTGACTAGCTAATGACTAATCACTTTGCAGGAAAATAATTGCCGGAATAGTGACTGTTAAACTGGAGTCCCCCTTTCTACAGCCTAAAGCATTGGTAAAACATTAACAGAGCGAAGAATCTATTTCGATAAATTGAATAAATAAAGTTCACAAACCTCCGATAATAATTTGTGTGCCTTGGGCGCATCTTCTCGTTGAAGTTGGCGAATACCTTTTGTCTTCGTCTCCTACAAGAAGTTATGTATGCCAACTGTAGTAAGATTAGCACTCGCACTCCGTAAGACGAGTGTTAGAAAACCTTACTTTTTTCTTCTTTAGAAAGCAAGGAATTATACTTGTATCTTCTTTCTCAGATCTGTTACCCTGATAAGCCTGGTTCTCATTAAGTCGTTGAAGTCACTGGAGTTGTTGAAACAGACAATCATAACGGCTCGAAAGACCCGAAAGACTGAATTCAAACGGCGAAAATAAACTCCTTAACGACCCCGACGACCCCAACGAATGAGATTTTACCGTTCACAGTCAGTCTTTTGGGTCCTTTGAGTAGCTCATTCCCAATTACTCTAACGACCCAGTGACTCGAGTGACTGCAATGATCTAACGTGAACCAGGCTTTCGTATCCTCATCGACGACACAGTAAATATAAAATGAGAAAAGACTTATTTAGTCAAAGTGCCAATATGTTGCATTATTTAGTTGTTCAAATGCTAAGATGTTTTGCTATCAAGCCGAGATTGCAGCTAAACGTGATAAAGAATGACGTATCTCTACTTGTTGGACCCTTTTCTGTCAGAGTGCTAGAACAATATCACATCAGAGCTACACATTGAGCTTAGTCAAGTGGCCTATCCTTCACCCCCCCTCACTATTGACTTGCTTAATGACAAAGTGTCTCATAACCACACTAATAAAAAAATTCATACTACAGCATCATCAACACGACAATATGACACAGAAGTAAATTGAAAAGGCTTCCTAAGTTCTTCACATAGCACAGTTAGATTCTCTCAACTATTAACTTTGACATTACATTGTAATAAATTGCTTTGTTCTCAAAGCGGCGCAGACATGATAAGATTTACTTTTTCTGAGTCGTATAAGTTATACGTTGTATTTAGTATTTATTATAAACAAAGTCTGAATTGAATTGAATTGAATGATAAACTATGTTGTAACATTACCTCAGGCAGTCGATAAAGCCTCATAATTCTTTGCATTGTCATGTTCGTTGGTAAGTGAGAGAACTTCACCTCAATCAATTTCTTTGGATTTAATGATCGATGCCAGTATCTAAAAGATCACTTGATAATTAAGCAAAATGCAAAATATTCCAATCTTAGATCAAATGTCTTATGGAATTACACATTAAGTGACGTGTTTCAACTCTCAAAAAAGCACAAAAGAATTGTATTCCCTTGCATCGACCTGTACGATTGCGCGCACGCGGTAACACAAGCAGTTTCCAGATCAAGCGAAAAGAACACTTGTTTCCTTGTGGCGACGAGATAATGACATATACTTTTTTTTGGGACACCCGGTATATCATATACCGGGTGTCCCAAAAAAAAGTATACAGATTTGGTCAACCCTAACGATAAGAATTTAGCATGAATCAATCCGAAATCATTTCAAAACATTACTCGATAGTTAACTTGAACATAGATACCTTGTTTTTTTACATTGGTGCTTTGAGAGCAGAGGTATTAATCTTCAAAGGACAAATTTGCCTCCACCTCCAAACCAGAGCTTTGGCGTTTTGGCCTAAGCAAATTCTTGAAGCACAGCGAAAAAGCCAACAATAGACTTGAATATTCTGAAACAAGAGGAGACAAATTTCCACAATTTGTTTCACTTAAAATGAATGAAGTTTACTTCGGAGCTCCCTTGATGATAAGCGTCACGTAAATTATATTTTGTGAAACGCATTTGTTGTGCAGTTTTTAATTTTTCTCCTCTTGTTTCAAATGTTTTCAAGGCTATTGTTGACTCATTCGCTGTGCTTCAAGAATTTGCTTAGGCCAAAACGCCAAAGCTCTGGTTTAGAGGTGGAGGCAAATTTGTCCTTTGAAGATTAATATCTCTACTCGCAAAACACCAATGTCAACAAACAAGGTATCTATGTTCAAGTTAACTATCGAGTAATGTTTTAAAAATAATTTCAGAATGATTCATGCCAAATTCTGATCGTTAGGGGTGACCAAATCTGTATACATTTTTTTGGGACACCCGGTACAAATGTCCTCAGAAGAGATTAGATTGGCTGCGCTTGGTTTAGTCATGAGAAAATTGAGCTTGCTTCAACTCCCAAAATCAGTCGCGTGATCGCGAACGAATCATCATCACTGAAATAAACTACACATGCCCAGACCATTGGTCGCATCGAGTGACCAGATTCGTCGAAATGGGAGCCCGCCTTAACGCACCCGAAGCTGAACAATGGGCATTACAATTCTCGCACATTTTTGTGTTAAATTAAACATTTGATGCTCAGCTTCTAAACTACATAAATAATATCAAGGTGGCAGATGTTTATGTCATTTTTTTTTCATTTTCATTTTTAATTATTTTAACACGCAAAACCCTTCAGCTAAATAAGTTACAAAAAGCACAATATAAACTAATTTACAATCTTTGTTTGAAAAAATTACTTCAAAGCTAATGCTGATCTTCCAGGGGGTCGTGTTTGCATTGGTTTTCAGCTCATCAAATGACTTTTTAACTGTTTTTTATATTGGTACAAAGTAGGAAGCTCCCTTCATAGGGATATCATTCCAAGCTGTGTACGAAAATCTCTATTTTTTAATCTTCTAGATTATACTTTGGGATTTGAAGATCCTCACACAACCTTGCATTGTAGTTAGAAGAATGAGGTCTCCGTTGAAATTTAATCCAAAGATTTTCAGGACATAGTCTGTTCGTGATCTCGTATGTCATAACTGATCGATCAAACGTAACAAGTTGTTGAACTGTTAAGAAGTTTTTCAACAAGTCACCCTTTATCCTGGCAGTGTCAATTATAAAAATGGCCCTTTATTGAAAACGCTGTAGTGACTCCATTTTGGAGTTAGGTAGACTTCCCCAGATGACATCTGCATAAATCCTTCCATCGATATAAATTCATGTCCTCTTTAAAAAACCCCGTTTCCCTCGCACAACGAGTTAGTTAGCCACTGGTTAGCCATGTCAGTTTCAGATAGATTGTCTGTTGTGGTTCCCTTTCTTTGAATTTGCGAGTCGTCTAGTCAAATCCCTTTGTTAGTGCTATCGTTACAAAATGGATGCAACAATCGACAAATTCAGCTAACGTTGTTTGCACCCCCTTCAGATCACGTGATTGTCCTCTTGAGGAAACTTTCTTTTCATACAAGCTAAGAACTTCCTACCACGAAAAATGTGATGTGGGTAACTGTATCAACAGATAAAGAGATGATTTGGCAAGTGCATGGTCACTTGATCTGAAGTGGGTATAAACAACCTTAGCTGAATTTGTCTGTTGCTTCCAATGGACGGGTCATCAATTCTTGCAGGGGAGGGGGTGGAAGACATTTTCAAATATTTGATGGAATTTTCGTTTCTCTCTCTCATTTACCTGAAATTTTTAGTCCCACCTCCAACATTGCAGAAAATCTTTTCAACCCCCTCCCAATACCCGTATATAGGGTAAAAGTGTCACTATACTGTCATGATTTCCATTGCATGAAGATTTACATCGTCACAGCTTTTAGTACATGAGCAAAAAAGCCATTTCAAATGAGACGAGAAAAGAGCACAGAGCGGATGGATCAAGCTAGCAGTTGCATCTAAGAACTACTTTAAGAAGAACTAGTGTTAGAAATGAACAAGGTTTTACTTAGAAACTGAAGAACTATGTTTTACTTCCTAAAGACAGAAGTTAACAGGATTTACTTCAAATTATTTTCATACCCCCTCCTTAAAATGTGCTTTATTTTTTGTCCCCCCTAAATTTTGGTCCTCCCTCCCAGATGTCTTCCACCCCCTCCCTGGGAGGAAATAATGACCGGTCCCGAAATTCCTACGAAAAATCAGCACTACAATGGCCAAAAAGGACACACAAATTGTTAGTAATAATAATGCAAACAAAACACTGCAAGCCTACCTGCACGTGGCAACAGGCTTTGGTAAAACTACACCAGCGGTATAAACGGCTTGAAATATTCCTTCCATGTTTACTCTTCTTGTGATTTCTTTGATAAGAACTGGGGCCATTCTTTTTGATCGCAGCTTCTTGTGGACACATAGGAAATTAATTTCTGCCATTACTTTTGAACTAAAATGATTCAAAATAAATTTGCTATTACATGAAGCTTCCTGTCCACAGGGATGTCCACAGGGTGAAAAAAAATCTGTCAACGTTTGCCAAGGCTACTATAATGCACACCAATAGAGAATTATCTACAATTTTGATCTTCTGTTCAGGAAAGGCTTTGATCTGCGATTTGTCAGAGGAAGGACGACGATAAAGATATGATGTTGTGCTGACTTTTCTTTCATCATATGCAGATATTCACAAATTGACAAGTCCAAGTAATTAAAATATCCAAAGACACTTTCGGTAAATTATAGAATGACATTATTCGAGTGGCTAAGCCATATTATAGAACGTTTCGAACCTTCCTAGGTCCATCCTCAGCAAGTAGGCTGGGTGGAGTTACGATTAAATGCTAAATAGAGATACATGCTGATGGGAATTGGGAATAGTCCCAAAAAGGGCAAAAATGAGGGATTGCAAAGATGTAAAGATGTGGGATTTGCTGCTGTAAAATCTGTAATGCCATTCTAAAGTTATTGTGACCATGCCTGAAAGGTGTTGCTGAAAATGCTTTTTAAAGGAGTAGACATTTCAACCAAATATCATCCAATTGTCAGTTTTAGAGTAATATTCGTTGCATTTGAATTGCATCAAATAAAATCAACAAACTCAAATAACTTAAAACAGGTGCAGCATACTTAAGTAACCCAAATATATATTTTTACACAAAAGGAATTAACAGTCATTTATTTTCTCTCCCCAGAGGATAGTAATGGTTTTCTCATAGTTTTCCAGTTAAATTTTATAAACTATAAATAAAACATTGCTACAGCTGAAAATTGGGAGAAATTTGCTTGTAATGCTTAGATCCTCTTCGTGCTGGTTCAAAATAGGCTCCAAACAAAATTATTGTCAATAAGTCAACAGTGATATTATGAAAGACCAACTTTGGCGAAGAATGACGGATTTTGAAGAATGAAGAAAAACGACAAATTTTTGGTGAAATAAATGTTCACATCTAAGTTAGCACTTTCACTAGAAAATAATTTGATGCATAAATGATGATGGTATAATTTGACAAATGCTGATAATTGTATGGTCACATGGTAGAAAAACACAAACACATGGTTGCACATAAATATTCAAGTGAATGCTCACTGTAACATGAAATTAAAGGTAACATATTTTCAAGAAAAAATACTTACTGCTCATAAACCCTGATTGTAGCAGGCACTCCACTTATAAAGCCAACAAGTTTGTTGTTTGTAGCGGCTCTCAGTCCACAATGCCACTCTTTTTTCCATCCTGGAGGCTTCAAGGCCCTAAAAAGTGGATGTCTCCATCATTTAAAAGCATGCATTCTAAACAAAATATTCTAATCATTGGAAAGAGTCTGCCCGTCCTCCACTAAAAAGTTATCTGCAGGTGTCTACATGGGTAGCACTATTCTATATAAGTGAAGAAAATTTCAGTTAAAATTTGCTATTAAAAAGAAATAAACCAAAAGTGCATCCCCTCGGAGCTTTCTATTCAAGGAAAACAACCAAAACTCAACTCATCTCTTGATATTCTCCTCAGATTTTGAATTCAAAATGAGTTGAGCTGAAATTTTCAGCAAGGATTTAAAGAGGTATTGTTGCAAATTTCAAGTGTCCAAAACAAATGTTGGGAATTATGCAATGAAAAGGAAGGCTTCTTGATTTATTTATCCCACAATGTATGCATCAACCCATTTATCTTTCTTGGGAGAGGCATAACAGCCTGCAAATTTTCAAAATTACAAATGTTATACTTTTGTTACCGTAGACAGAGTTGTATATGTATGCCAATGATACCACCGCATACTATGTGGGGAATAATAGCGAAAGAGCTCAATGAATGGTGTGCTCGAAACATTATTAAATTTCGATATTCTTCTGAGAATTTTCTGTAACTTGGTTGCAGAGCATAAATCAGCAAGTGTAAAATTTTCTCTTAGACCCAAACCAGAGCTTCCAGTAGAGAAGAGCTAACGATTCTAGGGACGGCAGAAGCATGTCGGCCCTCAACATCCAAAGCTGATATGCCTCATGATTATTATTGTTAGAAACCGAGAGGAAGACATTCTCGAGGGACACTCATATTACATTATCATTAATCAAGAGATTTCTTTACTTTTACTTTACTTATTTTAACAATAACTGGTTAATTGTAGTAAAGGTAAAGAATTCCCTTGACCTAATATGTCAAGGAAAGTCTTTGATTTAGTTTTGTTCAATTAAAATCAGTAGCAAATTGTTTGCTGAGAATATCAAGGGTTGCCATGCTTTACGGTTTCTTGCCATCTCAGGGGTCTACAATGGAGGCTCAGGTTTGGGCCTAAGAGTAAATATCGCGTTTGTTGATTTATAGCTCCACAACCAAGTCACTGATAATAGCAAGAACAATATCAAAATTTAGCCATTGAGGGTTAACATAAAAACTTGCTTTTATAACAGAGGCATATCAGCTTTGGATGTCGAGGGCCGACATGCTTCTGCCTTCCCTAGAATCGTTAGCTCTTCTCTAGTGGAAGCTCTGGTTTGGGTCTAAGAGGAAATTTTACACTTGCGGATTTATTTCTCTGCAACCAAGTTACCGAAAATTATCAGAAAAATATCAAAATTTGATTCATCCATTGGGAGTGGTGATTTGATGAAAACTCTTGGCGTCAGAATTTTTCAAACTTGTATGAAGTTTTTTGGGACACCCGGTATGTATGTATGTATTTGTGTAGTGGAATTGGAGTTACGACGATGAAATTGCAACAATGCTAAAGCACTTTTAATTCCTATCTGATGATATCAATTTTCCTTGTGACACTGCCGATTTAAAAACCTAGTGGTTGTTCTAATTTTGCCAAATTGCACAGAGAAAAGGAATAAAAATATATTTGACTTACCATCTTAAGAAATCAGGCGAATAGTCAAACCTGAACATATTATCATCATCTTCAACATAATTCTCATTCAATAGTGTGTACAATTCTTTCAACTGTTGAAACAGAATGGTATGTATAAAGAGAATATATATCAGGCATTTCTCATTCAAAATTTGACATATATAAGTGGTCAAGCGCGCGCATGAGCTGAGTTGCACATGCTATTTACGTCTTTGAATGATTGAGCTATAAAGACAGTAAATCCTCAAGAAAGTAAAAGGATACAATAGTTGGAGCAACGAGATAGTTTTAGAAATCTAACACCCTGCAATTAAAGACAAATGACGGAGATATAAGGCGACTTAAATCAGGGGCCTGGGCAATCCAAATATAGCCTATTGTATTCCATTGTATTTGATGACCTCCAGAGATTATCAAATGTACTGGACAATGAAGCCACTCAGACATCTTCTGTCCTATTTTTAAACTAGGCGCTATATATTCGTCATTTGTCTTTAAGTTGTGAATTGTTTAATTACTCAATCCTGAAAAGTATTAACCACCTAATCTCTTTTAGGAACACAAACATTACTTAAAACATAAGATCCTTTCGGATGATTACAAAGTCTATCATAGGCTTTGATATCAAAATAGAGAAGCATGGTGAATTTGCGCTTTCTGTGCGTTTTCGCACAAAACATAACCAATGAAAGAATCAGATCAACAGTAGAAAGAAGGTGTTCTGAATATTGATGACTTCCTAACCCCAAATAATAGCTAAATAACCATACTGCATGCTCTGAGCTCTGCCCCAACAACAAACGGATATGGACCAAGGATATGGACTAAGCGCATCAAATCTGAAGCATCCGCCTTGTTTGATATAATTCCAACATGAAACAATCAAAATAAAACCTTTTTCTGACAAATTGCTCAGTATCTGCAGGGCATTATTACAAATTTGGTCTAAATGATCATTAACCATCCTGTTTCAAACGCTCGACATAAAGCATGAAAAATACCGATGTTAAGTTTTTATGCGCAGGGGGGATAATTGTGTGCCAAACGAACTTTTCTTGTATTTGTGCTAATTATCAGCGATAACATGCTGATCAATCACACTAATGAGAGTGACTTTCTTTCTTTCTTACTTTCTTTTTTACTGACCTCAAAGCCACTTCTTAGATTACAAAGCAAATAAAATGTTGATGACTATATTTTGCTCTTCAAAAAAGAATCATAAAGATTTGTGCACACAATTAATCACTCTTGTGACATTACTGGGGTGTGTGCTTGTGTGCCATGCGTGTCTCATTGAAAGCTCTAGGCATATGTTAAAACATACTGAGCAAGTTGAAAGTTAATTACTGTAAATTGAAACACTCCATTGTTGCACATACAGGAAGTTGTTAAAGTGCAAGAGGACATCTAAAGTCTGATTTTAATGTCTGAAAGACAGAGTAACAAAAACCTGCAAGCTCATGTGCAAAAATTCACAAGAATTAGCCCCCTAGCTTCCAACAATGTTTGCTGAAATGAGGCAACATTTGATATGTTCAGAGTCTTAATTAAACTCATTATTTCATATTTCAAAAAGCTTATATATATGGACAAACATTTCCATATACGAGATTACATGATGATGTCATTTTACGCAGTTTCTGCGCCTCATATGCCAACTATATATCAATGAAAATCATCCTGATAATGTTATATAAGCCTTTTATGGGTTTATTTCCCAAAAATAATTCTACAGTTAGGATTATCAATTTGAGTATCATCTTTTTATTTGCTTCCCCTTGCCTTGCCTTCTCCTTTTTCTCTGTTCCCATGACTTTCTCTTGCACTTACAATAGATGGTATTTTTTCATTTTGAAGAGACTCTTCTGTGAATTCCATAATAAAACAACTTGAAAGAAATGACTGCAAATAATACTTGAATGGTTAAATATATGTCAATGATAGGCCTATAGTATCAAATACTAACCACTGCTGAATCATCAACATCCAAAGTATCCCAAACAAAGTTACTTGGCAAAGTGTAAGGCATTGACCTTATTTCATTCCTTTCGGGCTCTAAAGCTTCATTCACTGGTTCTTTGATCTCCTCATCTGTTGTTAAAAAATAAATAAAGACTTTCAGCTAAAAGTTTGATCCTGCCTCATCCAAACATTTGGTGTGTGGATGTGCATTTTTCTGAATTTGTTGGCACTATAAGTACCCCCAACCTTTGCAAAATTGCTTTTTGCATATTTGTCAGCAAAATTGACAATGCTTACCAGGGGCGGGTCCAGACTGAAGTTGAAGGGGGGGCAACCTGCAGAGAGGGCGCCAAAAATACAACAGAACGAAAGCGGCGAAGGCGCGCAAAAATTTTTGTACTCCAGGTTAAGAATATTCTTTGGTTTTTCTTCTAAATAATACCTTGATTTGTATGTTTCACCCCATATTCTAATCAAAACAGTTAAAAAGAGTGCGGTAGGGTCATGATGAGGGGTGCAGTTCTCGCCAAAACGGGCCGCCAAGCTGAGTTTTCATCATGAAGGGGGCCAGTTGCCCCCACTTGCCCCCCTAAATCCGTCACTGGCGCTTACATTCTTGTGATATTTGCCTTAGTTCATCAAAAATAGACTTAGACGTTGTTTTAAATTTTCTCATAATTTTCATAAAACCACACAAGGAAACAAAGGCTTAATTTTGGTGACACAAATGCAGCTCTGCCCAAGCTATTTTAATGAGGAAGAAATCCTCCACGCAGTCTGCAAACTTTCCAATCTGGGTGGCAAGCATGTTCCGCCGCCACCAGGGATAATCACTAAGATTTTCAAAATGTTATCATTGGTTTCCGCAAAAAACATTCAACACTTACTAATATCTGGACCTACATTGTTCAAATTCGGCCTTCTTTGGACCAAAATTGCCAAAAGATATTTATTTCTTTGTCTGTAATGTACCCCAAAGAAATGCTATTTAAAATCTATCTATAAAAGGCAAGGTTTACTTTGACTTAACTTTAGCAACCAAAGTTTCAGACCTGTTTTTCTTTGGTCATGTTGAATGCAAGTATTTTAGCCAACTTTTACATTTTGTAATTATTTGTATTTTACAAATAGAATTGGATTGAACTGAATCGAAAGTTTAGAAAAGGGGCCTAAAATGAGGCCTACCAATTTTAGGAACTGGTTGCGTATCCCAGAACTCGTATCTTCTCTGCTTTGCTTCACTGGGCGTACGTGCAGGCTTGTCTGTAGCCATTAGTTGCTCCATTGCCTTTTGAATCTGCCTCAGCGTCTGCACATTTACACCAGCTGAAGCATTTTCAGCTGCAGTTGCACCGGATGCTTCGCTTTCACCTGACACAGCACCTTCGGCCTTTTTGCCTTTCTTTTTCTTCTTGGCACTCTTTTTACTTCGTTGTTCATTCTTTAGAGATGCTGCATGTCCTTCACAATGTGCTCCACAAGTTGAATGGAAACCTTTCTCTTCTGCTGTTTCGTTATTTCCATCTTTCTGGTCCTCTTCATTCACACTTACTTCAGCTTTATTTTCCGCCATTACGAAAATGCACACTGCAAGCTGACGCATGCGTTTCAGCTACATCATGCTTCTTCAGAAAGGAGCGTCGCTGCGAGGAGGCTGTGTGGGGGAGGGGAATGTGAACTTTGCTCCAGGGGAACATAAATTCTTGGGCGTGAATCTTGCTGACGAAATGTGATGAAGATTATACCTGAAAAAAGATCATTCCTAGAAAAGCACACCATTTTCTAACGTCCCATTCAAATCTCTAAAGATGATAACACCAGCACTTGTCATTGTTGTGATGAAGCAAGAAATTTTCATTGGGGTGTATGTACAGCAGTTTTGTGAATTTGTCCACGAGGCCTTTTCGGAAAATCACTCATAATTTCGATAAGAAAGTCCGATTTTGGCCAACGAACGATGCATTTGCCAAGAAAACTTACCGAAAAACTTACCTGACCCGGTTTGTTACACGACGGGAGTCTTTTGTTCCATTTTGATGGGAAAACCCTGCCACAGAATATTGGTCAGTTTATGATGAGAAATCAGACTTAGATTCCATACTCTTTGAAGATATACTGGACAAGTTTTAACATAATTTAGCAACCGTAGGCGAGCACGACAAGCAAATGGTAAGGAAATTTCACCTTGCCTTTCAGAGAAATTCCAGATCGATTGCTTTGAAACTGACCTAAAAGTGTGCGCGTTTGTGAACAAACACGGTCGAGTCGTTCTAAATCGTCTTCCTAAATGACAATGGTTCATTGCAAATTCCCGAAAGTGGCAAAAATACAGTCCAACCTCCGTATTACATAATTTTAAAACTTTAAGAAATTGTTTTAAATTTGAAAATAAAAACATCTTGAATCTCAAGAATCTTAAACAAGGAACTTTCACATGTTTTAATTTGAACAAAATGTGAGATGAAACGACAAAAAAACGAGTTTTCACTGACTGAATCAATGTTCTAAGTATTCAACAGAACCTTTTCATTAATTATTAACTCTCTTGCTATCTTTAGATAACATACTGACAAAATTAAGTTGGCAATAACAAATTTGATTTCTTTAAATTTTACTTCCACTTGAATAACAATCAGTCATACTACGATTATACAAGTACCAGAAGGAGGGGAAGATCACTACCTAAAAATCTCGTACACATTCGATGCAAATCCTTTTGCTTTCTAGAAAAATCCCTGAAATTAAGTAGAAATCCTTGCATAGAGGTCTTGTACGTTTTTCTAGGGAGTGATACACCCCTCGTGCTACATTACACACCAACTACCAGGTGTGTCAAAAAAGTAGCCAAATGTGACGTCACGAAATTAGCACAGATTTCAAGGAATCACAAATAATCTATATAATATAGAAATCTATCTATTAACTTTAATATAGACAGTATTTTCGCTAAACTCGATAATACTGTTCTTAAGTCATTAGAGATTGTTGCTTTGAAAGTTACCTTTCAAAGGCTTCCAAATGAAAATATTTTAGGCAAAGAAAATTCAAACCAATTTTACCAACTGCTTGCAAACATAATCGCCCATAACTCTAGAACAGCAAAACCGCTTTTTACGAAATAAATTCTCAGATCTATATAAGCCTTTCATTTATAAGACAATGTATAATTCATTTAAGGTAATGCGTAACGCATGATCTTACATTCCAGCAACCGATACTTCTTTTAATCACCCGACAGAGAATAATACATTGTTAAAATACTACCGGGTGTCCCAAAAAAAGGTAACGGATTTGGTTGGCTCCTGCAATGTGAATATAGCTTTGATCGATGGCTAATCACTCTCAAAATGTTCCTCGATAGTTAACTTGAACATAGATACCTCGTTTGTTGGTATAGGTGCCGTGAGAGCAGAGATATTGATCTTGATAGCTCAAATTTGTACCCACGTGCAAACCAGAGCTTTGGCCTTTTGGCCTAAGCAAATTCTTGATGCATCTCGAAATTAAAAACTGAAATTAAAGAACAATAAAAAAACTGCCCATTGGGTGACTGGGAGATGATTTTTGGCAAACAGAATGTAATAAGATGTGATATTTTTCAAATTTTATGAAGGATATCGTTGATTTATTCGCTGTGCCTCAAGAATTTGCTTAGGCCAAAAGGCCAAAGCTCTGGTTTGCACGTGGGTACAAATTTGAGCTATCAAGATCAATATCTCTGCTCTCAAGGCACTAATACCAACAAACGAGGTATCTATGTTCAAGTTAACTATCGAGGAACATTTTGAAAGTGATTAGCCATCGATCAAAGCTATATTCACATTGCTGGAGCCAACCAAATCCGTTACCTTTTTTTTGGGACACCCGGTATATCATTTGTAACCTAGCGTCGTGTATACATTTGGACAGAGTACACCACACAAATGTATGTTTAATTGCTAATCATACTTAAAATTTGCTACAGCAAAGCACCTAAACAGAGGCCGATACAAATTTTTTCTTCATGGGAACGTAATAGAATTGGTCAAAACTTCCTGTGGAAAAATTTTATCGGACACTATTCTGATGGAATGCCGGATTGCAATTAGAGAAACATTCAACATTTGTAGTTTTTGATTGCCTAGTTTTCAAACGTTCCAGCAATTGTGTCTTTTCCTTTATCGATTTTCTTAAAAAGAATTTGTGCGGTGATGGTCTGCGAAGTGTTACTCTTGCAGATATGTTTTATATACAACGAACAATTATATGCTGCATGAAATGCTTTTGCAGCCTGACAGCTTCATGAAAAATTTCTTATCCACTTTTTGAAAATTTCCTGCGGCCTAAATTTCCTGTCAAAAAATTCCTGGGAACGGCGTTGCCCTGTTCCCACAATTTATCGGGCTCTGCACCTAAAGTTCCTTCAAGCCAGTCAATTCAAAGATAGACATCATAGTTACACCTTTTCTTAAGATTTGTACCATATGCTAATTCAATTAAATGCGGAAAACTGAGACTCATGTAATCAGTCTACATATGCTATATTTTTTGACAAGCTTGTAATTGCCCAGCGCGAACTAGAGATAAAATTTGCCATGAATACATAAAATAGTTAATCTGGACACTAATTGCACAAATACAGTCACAATCAACATGACAATGTCAGAAGAACCATTCAGGCAGATTTGTTCTTCGCACTGCTTTTCATCACAGCTGTGAACTTCATCAAGTCAATCAGACAGTTGCGATTCAACGCTTCTGACGCGGCAAGTAAGCCACCATACATACCCCCTGAGAAACCACACATAAATATATCTTGCCCAGTGAGAATCAGACCTGGTATGGGGGTCTTAGGTCTGAGCGTAGTGACAGATTCTGGAGAGAAACGGCCTAAATTATGATCTATACCATAGATTTCACCACGTGACGACCCAATGTAGTAGTTGTTGGTCACAGGGGAGCCAACGTCGAAATAAACACGGCGGTCTTTGATTTGTGGGAATACCTTGCATGCTTGTTGCCACATCCGGTCTGCAATTCTGTCCTTGACTGTTTCATAATCCTCACCACGCTTTCCAACTCGGTTGCCATCCCATTTTGAAAACCATTCGTAAGAGGCAAGGGTAACAATGGCGCATGTGGCCTTTCCGGGAAAGCGTTGATCCCAGGTCGGATCCTTTGCAGACGGAAATGAAATGAACAGCAGTGGGATATCTTTCGTTCCGGCCTCTTCAGCACTAAGAGCCATGTAATCTTTTGTGATTTTATCAAATTGGTTGCTCGTGTACACCCAGTAATTCTTAGCTCCCAGCCCGAGTTCCTCTTTCGTTCCGTCCAATCCAACAAACACAGACATCGCACCCGGACCATGTTGAACGCAGGATAAAGCTTTCTGGATGTCCGGTAGCTCGCGTAATTGTGGAGGGATCAACCGGTCGTATGTGTTGTAGATTCCAGCACCGGAAATAACTTGAGGTGCCATGATGTCGTAGTCTTCGCCTCCTTTGTGTACACGAACACCTAAAATTCCAAGTCAAAAATATTTAAGTTACATTCCTAAATTTGGAAATCGTTGGTTCGATGATACAATAATATACATTTAAACATGAAGAATTTCCTCAGCTTCATCGGAAAGTGCACAAGCAAAGTTCCATTTTAAACCACATATTTGTAGCATCAAGACTTTACGGTAGCAAAAAGACATATTGCAGTAATATACTGGTGACCAAAAAAACGATTCCAATTTAAAGGCTATAACTACAACTTGGTAGACATTCACCCTGCTCAAAGTAAAAAAGCTGACTTGCAAGATTGCCATCCATGTAGGATCAGATTTTTCGTGCATTATATGTTAAACAAACAAGGAGTTTCATGAGCCAGATTCTCTAAAAGTCGCTCAGCTTTGGGAAAGAAAAGTCCAATTTCAACTGTCGAATCTATCTTAAGACCTCGCTTTTCATCAAATTTAAGTCAACTGGAAGTGGCTATGAAGTACCTGGTGAGTCAATAAAAACAATGCCCGTTTGAAATGCCACAGCTCCCTGAATATCAAGGCAATAATATGGCAAATATATTATTTAGTAGTGGACATATGTTCAAATATATCTCAAAATTTACCTTACTGAAATTGGCCACTCCGTTATGAAATTATGAGTCATTTTCTCGAGAAAGCCCTTTCAAGAAACCTTCAAAACAGGCCTAAAATCACGATCAAATATTCCAAATATTTCTGCCTGACAGCAATAACTTGAACACGTTTTAGCACGTGTTATCCTCTTGAGAGGATGAAATCGCCAGGACTAAATGAATTATGCTCTTAGGACGGCACTTTCGTCCTCCCAAAGGGATAAAATTTGCTAAAGCTTGCACAAGACATCGCTGTAAGGCAGAAAGATTAGAGAAATTTGCTCGTGATTTTATCGCCGCTTCTTGAAGGGGATTTCTCGAGAAAATCCCTTATAATTTGAGAATGGAGTGGCCCATTTCAGTCAGGTAAATTTTAAAATATATTTGAACATGTCCATGATCAAATAATATATTTTCCAATATTATTGCCTTGATATCTAGGGAGCTGTGGCCTTTCAAACTGGGATTGTTTTTATTGAATCACCCGGTATAGCCTTTATAAGACGTATTGGCGAGTATTGGCGGTTTCTTTATTCCTCATCCGGAAGTAAATTGGTGATCTAAACTTCATTCGCATCCCATAGCGTTCTCATCAATATCTGTGGCGTAAGTTGGAGTTTAGATATAGGCTTGAATTAGCTTTTATTTTATAGCTATTTTGAAATTATGTACCGGGTATCCCAAAAAACTGTATACAAGTTTGAAAAATTCTGACGCCAAGAGTTTTCATCAAATCACCCCAAAGCTATTTTTATGTTAACAAAGATTAATGATAATGTCATATTAGTGTCCCTTGAGAATGTCTTCCTCTCGGTTTCTAACATTAATAATCACGAGGCATATCAGCTTTGGATGTCGAGGGCCGACATGCTTCTGCCATCCCTAGAATCGTTCGGTCTTCTCTACTGGAAGATCTGGTTTGGGTCTAACAGGAAATTTTACACTTGCTGATTTATTGCTCTGCAACCAAGAATCCGAAAATTATCAGAAAAATATCAAAATTTAATTCATTCATTGAGGGTTAACATAAAAATAGCTTTGGCGTTATTTGACGAAAACTCTTGGCGTCAGAATTTTTCAAACTTGTATACAGTTTCTTGGGAAACCCGGTATCTACTTTAAATAAATCGATAATAATAATATAAGCAGACTATGAAATTAGCATAAAACAAAGCGAATCTCTCAATATTATCCTAAAGTTTCTTTATATTTTTGAGCGAGCCATATTTTAAGTGCCTTCAATCATCACAAAATATCGTAATATCAAAGCACTTACCAATAGCTTTTCCATTGTCATCCACCAAAATGTTGGTCACTGGTGCACGGACTAGCACTTTTCCTCCAGCACGTTGTATTACAGGAATAATATGAAATGCAATTTCGCTAGCACCACCTCTTGGGTAGAATGCACCATACAAGAAATGACAAAGAAGGGCACTTTGCATGATGAATGGAGCCTTGCTTGGTGCAGTACCTTGATAATGATAAAAAGTAAAATTAGTGTATTGTGTAACGATGTGTAAAAGCCATTACTTATGCCGCGTTTAGACATGGCCGGTTTTGACACGGGAAAAAATGTTCCAAATAAATTAAACTTCTTTCTCTTTGTCCTTCCTTGTATTTTCGAAGCATTTTAATTCAGCAGAGGCCGATAAAATGTGGGAACAGAGGAACGCCGTTCCCAGGAAATTTTTGGCAAGATTTCTAGGCCGCAGGAAATTTTTTGAGAAAAAGGCTAAATTTTTATGCCGCCGTCAAAACACAAGAACTTATTATGATTGTTATCAAGAAAACAAAATTGATTTGCTGAAGTAACTTTAATTAAGAAGAATCTTGGCTTGTATTTTGACATTCGCTAAAGAGCTCTACAATTATTGTGCCTATTTTTGAGCTACCAACCTAGCATTCATTCTTTAACTTGTATGCAATATAAGTGTTTGTTTTATGTTATGTTAAGTTTAAACCTTAAGTTGTTGGTTTATGAACATGTTAAATTTAACCAAGTAGCATGTGAAGTGAACTATATTCTACCTACAACCAGAGTCCAGAAAAAATCACTGTTCCACGGCTGTGAGCCGGAGGAAGGTTTTCCTTGTTATTATCAAATTTGAGGAAGGTTTAGTAAGTTTTATAAAAAACTGGGAAAATTTTGGGTTATTTTGGCAACAGCAACTGGTTTATAAATTTTAGGGTTATAAACAACGCGAGGAGTTCGAAAAATCTGGTTATTGGACTTGATAAAATGAGGAAGGTTTAACTGACTGAAATTGGCATCCAGAGGAAGGTTTGATTTTTTTCTGGACTCTGCCTACAACAATTACGCTGTGTCAAACCAATCAATTTTCGCAAGAAGTTTTGACGAAATTTTTGCCGTTCCCAGGAAGACAAAATTTGTATCGGCCTCTGCTTAATTGATTTGAAACATTCTTCTCGTGTTAGAACCGCCAATGAAACATGTAAATTTCACTGAAGCTTTCAAATTGATTTCTTTTGCCTAGGCCAATAACGAAACGAGGCAGAAATAGTAACTTCGAAAATGATGGCATCTGACCAAGTTTCATACATACATACCGGGTGACCCAAACAAGTGAAACTGCTTGAAAAATCATCCAAATTTGATCAAAGCATAAATTCCTTACATGAATTTGTGTCAAGGACCAAACTGATTTTACCAATATTGCGAAGTCTCGAAATGGTTTTGAATTTGAGAGAAGAAGTTATGCTTTCATTAAGTTACTTGGTTTCCAAGCATACTCCAAAATCACAAGAAATGATTATCAAATCGAATTTTTATCCAGCAACATCACTTAAATTGATTGCTTATGCCCTTGCTAAAGATATTATATCATGTAGGACTTGAAGTTTCATATGAAATCGCAAGAAATAGCTTTCTTGCTACATGCTACAAATACGATATTTTGTAATATATTATTGCTCAAACTTTGGGTTATTCATGCCATTATTTCGTCAACTCTCTCCCAAAAGAACAAAACAATGATCACGTATTAAATTAATTTTATCTTTGATACAAATATACAAAGTAAATTTTTATTATCGGTAACATAATCAATTTATGGTGATTTTTGAAAAAGTTTTATTTTTATTGGGTCACCCGATACATACATACATACATACATTTCTCATTTGTTACGGCAGGTCAGAATCCTGGCAGCTGTAAAGCATCTTTGCTGTACATTTCAATAAAAAAATTTACAACTATTATTAATAACTACGCTACTTAAAATTAACTATACGATACTACTAAAACGATACCACAAGGAGCAAAGGCTGTGTCTACCCCGCGCGGTCATTACATGAAGGTAAACTACTTCACAATACACCACTGTAAAGCAGATGTGGACCTACAACTAAAAACTTTAAAAATTAGAATTAAATTATTTTACAAGTTTTTTCTAATATACAGTAGTAAGGGCGTCTATCAGTAGCGATAACCACAACAACGACAATAACGCTAGATGGCAGCTTCAAAGACTCTGTTGTGTTTTGCTGAGCTTGAATAGACCATTTTGACATTTAGAAAAGGGTCTGGGGAGAGCAATATTTTTCTGGTAAAAAGCGGACACAAATCTGGTAAATGGCTGCCACGGGGCTTTAACGAATGATAAAGTGAACTCCACAATATGAGTTCACTTTAATCATTTGTTAAAGCGCTGTGGCAGCCATTTACAAGATTTGTGTCCGCCATTTACCAGAAAAATATTGCTCTCCCCAGACCCTTTTTCTAAATGTCAAAATGGTCTATTCGAATCACCCTTCAATTCGACTGCAACCTTGTTCGAAAGGCGCGTT
>REGM01000368.1:228428-243415 GCA_004194415.1 Aurelia aurita
TTTTAAAAAAAATTTCACATGAAAAAACATATTCAAGATGTGTATTGATACAAACAAGAAATTGAAGAATGTACGAAATGCATTTCCGTAGAATTTATTCATGGTTCTATAGCGATAAGAGCCAATTTTCCGACGTAGATGAAAATGTCAGAAGAGAATTGAAAAATAAGAGCCGGTGGAATAAAAACGTTCGGCGTTTGAAAATCCCCGAAATTCGAAAATTTTATTACTGTTGAAAAGTTCTTTTTGAGGTGATAGATAAAATATCAAAATAATTTGTTTTCCAGCAATGTCAAAGTCAAGTACATTTTGAAAGAAAGGGTTCTACTGTAGTGTTTTATTCAAGGTTTGAGCTAAGAGTGAGATGGGTTAAAATCTTTCAAAAAGGCAGTGTAAAATTATATTGCCTCTTTCTTTGAATTCAATGGCTTGACAGGAAGTTAGGGCAATTTGCTGCAAATCTGCCTTGGAAAGTTTCTGATATCTTGATTATTTTCAAAATGGAGGCATTTATTCTATCTGACCCTGTGACGTCATCAAATTTCTTTATCGTAAACCAGAAGTGTGACAGATTTCTGCTTGCAACCACATTTTAGACATTCATAAACCATGGTTTTCTCGAAGATTGTATTGTTTTTCCTATATTAATTTAGGATTTAGGATTATTTTAATTTTTTTAAACTTTCTATGAATCCTTTCAATAAAAAGCAGAACGCCACCATTTGAAAATAATCAAGATGTCAACAAATTTCCACGGCAAAATTAAAGCACAGCACCCTGAGTTCCTTTCAAGCTATTCAATTCAAAGAAAGCGATAATAGAATCTTACACAGACTTTTTAAAGATTTGGAACCTATGCTGCGCTATTAGTTATTATCTTAACCAAGACTTTGGATTGGCGAACTTCTTAATTTTTGCGAGCGACCTGGTTTTGAAGGATGCTACAAAAATTGACAGAATTCTTAGCAAGTCTTTATTTTCGTTTACTCAAAATCTTTTACATGTTGGACAATGCCGGAAAGTAATCTTGTGATTAGGTGTGAATCAAAAGTAAATGAGAATTCATAAAATAATGTTTACAATTAAATGAAAGAACAGAGAATTTCTTGAATGACTACAGGGTGTACCAAAAAAGTTGTACCCCATTTGTGTGGCTGCTGTGGAGGAGCTATAGCTCCAATAGATGAGTGCGCTAAATTGCGACAAGGAATCTTTTACCATGATCCATTGCGTCTTAAAGAATTTCGATTGATTTGATTGGTTGATTTATGATGTGGCGCAAAGGAATGGTAGAAATCCCCTGACGCCATCTTTAATGCAATTGTCTATTGTCCCGTTTTTTACACAGTTGCATAGGATAGGCTTCAATCTAGAGTTTGAGAGCTTGTTTGAATTAATCTGACACGTGGCTGCTGATTTATGGCACAGGAAAAGCAAAATTAGTGGTTGCTTCAAAAATAGCACTTCCTTTGTTTTCCAGCATGAGCAATGTCAAAATCAAGTGATGTTTTTAAAGAAAGGGTTCTAGCGTTGTATTTAGATTTTTTCTACATTTGTAAAAGAGTTAATGTTTATCCTATGCAACTGTGTAAAAAACAGGACAATTGAAGTTACAGCTCCTCCACAGCAGCCACACAAACGAGGCACAACATTTTTGGGACAACCTGCAGAGAAAACAAAAATCTTCCATGAAGCAGATAAGAATATGATGAAAAACGAACAAAATTCTTGTGCATTCATAGGAGTGATACTTACCTTCAAAAGTACCATGAATTCTTTTATTCCTTTCTCTTCATGTGGAAAAAGCTCAATTAGGTTTTTCTGGAAGTGCTCTGGCCCTTTGCTATAAATGGGCACTTTCATTGGTTGCTTATCAAGATCACCGAGAACGACTGTGTCAAAGTTATCGTCTATGGGAACCCATTCCAATTGCGCATCAGTGAGCTGATCAATGAGAACTTTGCTCATGTGTGTTCCAGTCATGCTCCCGATATAATGAATACCAACATCAAATTCAAAACCTGCAAATATTAGCAGAATGCGTTACATTAAACATTTCGAACGCTAGTATGTTATTTCGAATGTCCAACAATTTTAATGACCGAAATTTGTTGTGGTCGAAATTATTTAGTTAGAAAATTTGTTCAAGCCTAATAAAATAGGCGTGTGGGTACCCTGGGTGCCAGACCTACCGTTTTGAGAACTTCAGAGTCAATAAAAACACAAATTCCAAGTCTACCAAGTCTACCGTCTTCAGAACTGGTACCAATCAAACACACCCTTAGTGAAATAACATAGCTTTTCAACTAAGTCGATCCCAGCATCATTCTCATAATCCTCAACAATAATTATAATAATTTGAGTAAATATTTTACAAAAATGATGTTTTTAAACAAGAATCTAAAATTTGAAACTTCATGTAAAACTTTGAGTTCAACACGACATAAGAGCTTCATTAAGGACAAAAGAAACCAATTTAAGAGGGAGGGTGGCATTAAAATTCAAATAGATAATCATTTGTTGTTATTTTGGAGTATGCTTCAAAAACAGACAGCTTCTAAAAGCATACATTCCCACAAATTCAAAGTGGAGATCTCCCCCTGTTGGAATGGTGGATCCAGGAACGATGGGAAAGGGATCGGTCAGACGGACTTCATGAAATAGACTTGGGGCAAGTCTAGTACAGACTTTAAACATACCTTTCTCAATGAAAGTATGACAACATCCACCAGCTTGGTCATGTTGCTCCAAAACTAAAACTTTCTTTCCTGCCTTTGCCATCAACGCTGCAGTTGTCAAACCACCAATACCACTTCCAATCACCACTGCATCAAGATTTTCGGGAATTTTCTTCGATGCAAAACCCTTTGAAAAGATTTTTTTAATTTTTATTTCATTTTAAATCTTAAAATTTATAGTATAATCGTCGGTGCTAAATAGAAGGGGTGGTGCTAATAACTAGCAGGGTGGGAGAAATCAGAAAATTTAATAAGTGTTGATTAGTTAGTAATCTTTGAACCTATTAAAAAGAGAAACAAAACACTGTACTTGAATCTCGCAAACGTGCCTTTTAAAAAAATGACAGGAAATCGCTACAATGTTTTACTGGGCGAGTTTAAAAAGTGAGATAATTTAAAAAAATTTAACAAAACTATGACAAAATAAAAGATGATATATAAAACAAAAAAATATATCATGTGTAAGTCCATTCAGCTTTTTAATAAACTGGCATTTGAAACCTTATCTGAACCTCGAAAATAATAAATTTAAAGAAAAATAGCCTGAGATATGTTGCCAAGATGTTGGTTAGAGTTAAATAAAAATTGCGGTTTCACCAGATTTCTATTAATTATTGCTTATCACGTGTAATATTTTGTCGTAGCAATCATTTAGATTTCTACCAGGTAAGTCTGTGTGCAACTCTTTGTCAATGTGGCCCTGAATTTATCTTCTCTCTGCAATCCAATCCCAACACAATCCCAACACAGTTGTAGCGTAGTGCATGCAATGATGCCAATAAATTATTTCTAGAATTATTTTGTAACCCTTTTGTTAAAGAAAGTAATTCTAGCTACGGACCTCGACCTCAAAGTTTCTTATAAAAAATTACATGTATTTGACATGAGCAGGGTTGTTCGAATTGAGGGAACCAGCTTGCCCCGGGGGGTACTTCGTACAATTTTGAACAGGGATGCTCATTTGAGCGAATTTTTTCTTTGACCCAAAATAAATAGTATGCAGATTCACAGACCCCAACAAAAGAACAATTCTATTTTCTAAACAAAACGAAATAACAGTGACTTTCTCAAACCCACAAAAATTACAAAGTCCAAGAAAATCTTCATATTTTCTCTGGACGACCTCATTTTTGAATAGAAAATTGGGGTGCGTAGGGCGCGGCTTAAATTTTTCCTTTCTTTTATAAACCTTCCTCGCGGTAACTGACCGTTTGGTCACTTACAATTACAAGTTTTGCCTGACCTGAAACATAAACAGCAAATGCATCAAAACCAAAAAATAACGCAACTTTCAGGAAACCAAAAAAATAATGTACTGCCAAATATTATACCCAAAAAATAACACGAGAATCCCTGTCCAAATTCGCATGAGTGCCCCATGACTTAAATTGACGGAAACAATCTTACCCAGTTACAATAGAACGTTACCGGGACAATTCTGGGTATTACCCTTCTTGGACGATCGTTTCCGGTCCTGTGCCTAGGACGATCATTTGGCGTTCTCTGCAGGGACCGCGGAGCCGGGGGGCTGGGGGGGCTGAAGCCCCCCCAATAATTTTCAAGTCGTACTTTTTAGTTTTTTAGGAAATTATGTTTATATCAGCAAATATCACCTAGGGTTTATAACTTAAGCACTATCGAAGTTGTAACTATTATTATCAATAGAAATGAGAACAAGATACGAAATGTTGAGAATGTTGATTGAAAGTTAGATCTATTGCCGATACAAATTTATTCGTTATTTTTTTTATTTTTTATTTTAAATATATTTACCCTGGGGTACAATTCAATTAAGTAAAACTAACAACTGCTTTCCAATTGTCCCAGCAAAAAAAAAATGATATTAAGCCTAAAAATTTCCAGATATAAACCTATTTACAATTTTCATATTAAAGTCAAAAAAAAGAAAAGAAAAAGGAAAGATTTTAGTCGCGATGCAGATCAGCTTTCCTAGAATTTTTTCAATTCAAAGCTTTTAGTTTTGTTTTGAACGACTGGATCGATGGGGCTAATTTCATTTCCAAATAGAGTTTATTCCATTTGTCGGCTCCACGAAACGCAAATGACTTTTCGCAATAAGATGTCTTCATTTTTGGTACAGCAAGATTGCATTTAGTATTGCGTAAAACCCGGGTATGAACGTCAGACAAGCTGGAGAAAATATTACCTAGGTTTTCAGGTGCAAGGTCATTTAAGGATTTATAAACCATTGTACATGTTTCTCGATTGACCAGCCTCTTAAGAAACAATGTTCGCGTTATTAGGTTCTGTTATGTTTAAAATCTTTATTTCTGAAAGTAGAGAGGCTTTATGTTTCCATAGAGCCAAGCTCGCATAAATCGGATCGCTTCTGACCAAGAAAAACAATCCGACTTGCACGAACTACGACTTATGCGAACTAATTTGAAAATGAAAATGCGGATTGGACTTTCATGTCTCTTCATTTTTTTCCGACTTATGCAATTATCCGAATTATGCAAGTCCGACTGACGCGAGTATTTCTGTGTTATCTACATTAAATGTAATAATTCCGCGAGATTATGAAATTCTTAACTTCACAACATAAAATATTCAAGTGGGGCATACCTCTCAGGCCCTTGCCCGTAATCTAAAAAACGCTCCGTGGTATATGAACCTTTCGTCATCAGATGAAAGATTGCAATACTGTACATTTTATTCATCGATGATTTTATGGTGATTTAGTAGTTTAATATGGTACTAATGAAGATCTTTCCATAGGCGTTTCTAGCTATGAAAAGGGCGTTGGTCGCATTTATAGCCAAAGTAGAGGGCGTGGTCGAGAAAATTTTTCTGGGGACTTCGCCCCCAGGCCCCCTCAAAGTTTCCCACTGCTTTCTAGCCCCCCCAATCCAAAATATGCTCCGCGGTCCCTGGTTCTCTGGCCTCTATATGCCATTTCTAGGGGCTTTATTGGGTTTAAAATTAAACGGCCATCTTTCAAACATAAATCTTTCGCTTTTTCGTTCATCCTCCTCTCGAATCGATTCAGCCTTCGACGAGTAGGATCAAAGAGTCGCGACTTTACGTCGATTTNTCACAACATAAAAGATTCAAGTGGGGCATACCTCTCAGGCCCTTGCCCGTAATCTAAAAAACGCTCCGTGGTATATGAACCTTTCGCCATCAGATGAAAGATTGCAATACTGTACATTTTATTCATCGATGATTTTATGGTGATTTAGTAGTTTAATATGGTACTAATGAAGATCTTTCCATAGGCGTTTCTAGCTATGAAAAGGGCGTTGGTCGCATTTATAGCCAAAGTAGAGGGCGTGGTCGAGAAAATTTTTCTGGGGACTTCGCCCCCAGGCCCCCTCAAAGTTTCCCACTGCTTTCTAGCCCCCCCAATCCAAAATATGCTCCGCGGTCCCTGGTTCTCTGGCCTCTATATGCCATTTCTAGGGGCTTTATTGGGTTTAAAATTAAACGGCCATCTTTCAAACATAAATCTTTCGCTTTTTCGTTCATCCTCCTCTCGAATCGATTCAGCCTTCGACGAGTAGGATCAAAGAGTCGCGACTTTACGTCGATTTCACACCAGATACCACACCAGAGTCGTTGGCTGATTTGGAAAAACTTCAGCAAAAATTTTGACTGTTGCAATTCTGCAAATTGCCAAGTTGATCTGCAGCATAAATAGTGCAATTACCACCAACCTCCACCTGATCTTCTCGCTTCTTGCAGGAGCAACAGCAGCAAGGATGACTGATACCCCTGCCAATGCCATAAACACAATGGCAGAAAGGAGCCACAATTTTGATTCTTTATCTTCAAATTTGTCAGCTGCGAAAGAATACAGTGCTGCCAAGGCGACTGCAAAAACAATCATGTTTATCGCGATGCAAGCTTTCTTCACCATTTTGGCTTTGGAGAAATGTCGCATAAAAAGTTTGGACTGAAAGAATTCCTAGTTCAGGGTCAATATTTATACCTATACCTCAGCATTGATATTGATTTTATAAGCAGTTGTAAACAGGATATCTTTAAAACACGGAACATGGAATTGAATCATGGAATAACGGAATCGAATGATGGTGTCCGCATTTAGTATTTGGAATTTGTCCCTCCAACGTCAATGGCTGTTAATTTTGCTTGTAGTCCAGTAAATAAAAGGCAAATTTTAGTGGAACCTCGAACAAATTGCAACAGAAGCTTTTCTGCGGCAAACCATGCTTCAGGTAACCAACCCTTGTAGTTGCCATGGTGTGTGAACTAACACAATAGACCATTTTGACATTTAGAAAAAGGGTCTGGGGAGAGCAATATTTTTCTGGTAAATGGCTGCCACGAAGCTATTTCTATTTCTTTGTGTCTGCCATTTACCAGAAAAATATTGCTCTCCCCAGACCCTTTTCTAAATGTCAAAATGGTCTATTGACCATAATTATTTCGTGCCTTCCAAGATCAGCTTCTATTCCAATTAAAGCTTTTATGTAGCTATATAAAGGCAGCTCGACTAATGGCAGACATTTATTCAGTCGACGTGTGATTTCTGTGCAGAGTACGGCCATGGGGATCAGCGCGGTTTTCTTTTGATGTTTGTTTATTGTAATTTTGCATAACACGGAAAACAAAGGGATTTTATGACGATCTCTCATGGTCTTGAAACAAAAATAGTTGATTTGTATCCTAATGTAAATCATCTAAGCGTCGACAATAAATTTATCTGGTTAATAAGTCAAGAGGATAAGTACTGCCTTAACTTCGTAGCAACTTTTTTGTTGAAATGCTTCAAAATGAAATCGGAATTTCAAATCTAAATACGTATCTTCTGTCTCACGATTCACATACCATATTTAGAGTTTTATTATCATAACGTTAGCATATTTTGTTTCAATTAGCTATTTAGATTTAGATTTATTGTTTGTATTCTTGTTATTTATGATAATTAACGTCATGTAAAGTAATTTCAGTTGCATTGTAATTAGGTTAGAGGCCCTCTTGGCCTAGATGCCACATTATTAAAAAAAAGTATTGAAGGACAACTGATAAAGTGTTATCTTTTGAAAGCAAACAATGGCCAAACATTTAAGAAACTGGCTACCAAACCTGGACCCGCCTGGACCTAAATTTCTTACTAATAAAAATACAAGGATCTCCAGAGAAGAGATTATGTTTTTTTGCACTGAACAGACTGTAGCGCCCAGGGGGGTACTCCCAAACCTTCAATACGGGGGGGTCCATGGGGTCCATGCCAGTATCTATTTGCTGACCCCTAAATATTGAGTCTAATGTTTTGGAGACCCCAAATATTGTTATTTTTTTTTATTCTGGGTCATGGAGACCCCAAATATGGTTATTTATTGCATTATATAGTAGCGGATGAACACTAAAGTACGGGGCATACGAATGTTTGAATCTGTCACTGTAATGAATTGCGCCAAGTTTCACGATTCTCCCCTTTTCAGATTCATGGACCCCAAATATTGAATTATTTTTATGTTGTTGCTCACAGACCCCAAATATTGATTTAATTTAAGATTTCAGACCCTAAATATTGGCACGGACCCCCCCGTATTAAAAATTAGGGAGTACCCCCCCTGGGCTGTAGCGACCTGTTTTCAAATTGTATAAAGGAGAAAAAAGTTATGGAAGTCCAAGGTCATGAGTTACAGCTGGTACTATTCTTTTGTGAGTGTGTTTTAACCCAAACAAAAAGGGAAATTGTCACACCTCACTTTCCAAAAAAGCAATTAGTGCTGAAACAATGGTCTTTTGGATTCTTCAACTTGTCATTAAAATCTTCTGAAGAGAGGACTGCTTCTTTGCTGTAGTGCGACATTTCGATTTCTGCAATTGACCTTGTAAGGCTTAATCTCTTGTTGAATCAAAAGTGTTAATGGTGCTATTAGATATGGATTTATAAATTTGCAAACATGCAATCCTATTGGCTGCTGGACACAACTGCTGCCCTGTGTTGTTATTGGGGCAGCCCATCAAACTCATAGGCGTAGGAGCCAGGGGGTTGGGGAGCCTGCAGCTCCCCCAACGTTGGAAAAATTTACCAAAATCCACCCTAAGTCGGGCAAAAAATTTGGTAAACAATGGAAATTTTATCGGGCAGCCCCCCCAGATTTTATCTTCCCCTACGCTTATGATCAAACTGCATCAAACTAAAGAGCAGCAGCTGTCCATCTGCACAATAGAAATGACATGACAAGACAATAACTGGAAATGTCTTAATATTACTGGAATTGTCATCAAATACCATTATATACTGGGTGAGTCAGAAAAAACGTGGGGTGTTTGCCAATTTGTATTGATGCAATTTTCTCACAAATTTTTCTTTAAAAATTCATTGCATAGGACAAAGGCTAACTTAGATATAAAAACTTAATAGTTGGTCAAAATCGGTCTTTTCGTTCCATAATTATGAGTGATTTTAGTAAAATCGTGTTTCATAAGATTCCTAAAATAGGCCTTCAATTAGATTCATATTCATGCATGTGTAAACTTCTAAGCCACGACAAACATAATGTTTCTCTACCAGAAAATTGATACAAGGCATGCATTGTGTTAGGCACAAAAGGAAAAACTAATGTTATATACTTATGTTGTATCCCTTGGGGACAAGTCATTTAAATTGACATTGTTACCAAGCTGAAAGTTCTTTTACTGGCGATACTTTTCACCAAAATGGCTATATCACAAAATCGCGAATATATATTTATGGAAAGAGATAACCGATTTTAACAAACTAAATTTCTGTAACTAATTTCATCTTTCTTCTGCAATGCAAAACTTCAACCAACTCGATTTGACTTGTTTTTAACCAAAATATGGCTTGCTAAACGCCCCACGTATTTTCTGACTCACCCGGTATAATAATGTAAAGTGCTTTTTTTCTGAAAACCTACAATGATCATTGTCACAATGTTAATATATAATAAATTATTGTTTATGTCTTGTTTTCAATTGAATTTCAGATTTCAAACTTAAGAAAGAAAGATTGGCAAGAATTCATATCAGGAAACTCTGCTTGTATCCAGAGAAATAATCTGCTACAAGTATTCATTGACTAGATAGTCTTCAGGTACATAGAAGTGTATTTTAATCTTTTGTCAAGATCAGACAGGCAAACTAACATCTTGGAATTGACGCATACAAACAAAACACATTTCTCAAAACACAAATGTTCAATTCTAACATTTTGTTTATCTCTAACATTAAAATTTCCTCTTAGGAAACGTTTCTTGAATTTCCTTTTTGAAACTGTATTTTAATAATTTATTCCTGGTGATTCTTTTCAGACTTAAGGCTAACACTTCGATTTTGCATCCTTGCATAACACAGAATAGGCGTCAAATCTTTAAAAAAAGATTGGAAAAATGCTTATTGAATCTTCCTTTTGATTTTAATGGCTCCCATAGGTGCTGCATAATACTTAAGAACCCGTCTACACAAGCAAAATGGGATAGATCCCAAAATTTTGCAGGCGTTTACACAGGACCGATCCCAAAATATCTTGCGGTTACACGAGATCGGACCCAAATGGATCCGCTTTGATTTCCACCTACGTAGTACAATGCAAACAATGCGCTTTGTTTTCACCTCTTTGTCTAAAAAAACAAAGAGCACAGAAATAAAAGGAATTCCTAAAGCCAAACACACGCTGACAAACAAAGGGATTAGCACCATTTCCTATCCGTACCAATTTGGGATAGATCCCATCATTTGCATCCGTTTACACGAGGCGGGATCGATCCCAAACGGGATCGATCCCAAACTGGAACGCTTTCCTAGCGAACCCAAATTGGCACGGATAGTGGATCGGTCCCGAGCATTCCTGTGTAAACGGAAGGCCGATCCGTACCAGTTTGGGATCGATCCCAAACGGGATTGATCTCGTGTAAACGGGGTCTAAATGTTTCCCTGCCTTTGTGAATATTTCAACTTACATTTTTGAGAACAGCATCTCTCTTCTCTTTCTCTAAGACAAGTGGCTCAGGATCACGAAGATAGTCTTTGGACATTGGATTCTTTGCTGCAAGAGGTTTACTCCAGATTCTTACCAGTTGCCATACAAACAGGATGCCTAGCAGTATCAGAGCCAAATGAAAAAGGCTCAACTCTCTGACAGTTGTAATGGCACTGAACAATAGCTTTTCTGCAATCGCCATCTCTTAGCTGAGCCTTTGGTCAACCAGAGGGCCACAAGCTGGCTATTAAGTTTTTGTGGATACCTTTAACCCAAATTTCTTTTCTGCTTCTAGAAAAAAATAGGATATTAATTCATCTATGGAAAACTACTTTTAACCCCAGGGAGGTATTGACCAGATTTTGGTTGGGGACATGCCACCAAAGCTTCAAAAACATACCCAAACCTAAATAATAATTTTGCGAATATGCATACCTGACCCTGTACCCTGTACCTATTTTGTATACCCTACTACCTCATACCAATTTCTCAAAAATGGCCTTTTTATTTGTTCTCTACCAAAATCACAAAAATAGATACTGTTCTTTATACAAAAATTGTCTAGCTAGCCCCCTAGGTTTTTTCAACCAATCGACTTTTTTTATCTCCTGCTTTGGACTTGTTTGCACAAAGGCACAAAGGTTTTGGACTTGTTTGCTGGTTTGACCTTTGGACATTTGACCCAAATTGATTTTAGGCCCATATAATATTGACTTCGAGCCTATAGAATCGAGAGTAGGCACAACTACAAACGTCCGTTTGATTTATGTCTTCCTAGGCGTTGCATGAGATATGAAGTAGAGGTAACGTACCTGTGTAATTCTTGGAAGTCACCGCAATTTCTCAGTTGTAGTGAGTTTCCTGCATGCAACAACAGTACAGTACAGTAAGCACAAGTAACAGTAGTACACGTCTTGGCTTTTCTTGCGTAATCGAATGAAAAGGCCCACATGATGCAAACCTCGTTCCAATGTATTGTAACATTAGTAAAAAGTTCAAAGTTCTTTACTTCAATGTTCAACCATGGGCGGTAGGAGACGCGTGGATTGCTTGTTGAAAAATATTGCGGTCATAGGTTGGGGTTATTAAGATTAAATTAGCCGCGATGTTTTGGAGCGGTCGATGGGCAGATTAGCGTCTGCCGAGTCAACCGCAAGTGGCTACAAAATAACAGGAAGCCGCTCCAAAACATCGCGGCTAATTTAATCTTAATAACCCCAACCTATGACCGCAATATTTTTCAACAAGCAATCCACGCGTCTCCTACCGCCCATGGTTNCTTGCGTAATCGAATGAAAAGGCCCACATGATGCAAACCTCGTTCCAATGTATTGTAACATTAGTAAAAAGTTCAAAGTTCTTTACTTCAAAGTTCAACCATGGGCGGTAGGAGACGCGTGGATTGCTTGTTGAAAAATATTGCGGTCATAGGTTGGGGTTATTAAGATTAAATTAGCCGCGATGTTTTGGAGCGGTCGATGGGCAGATTAGCGTCTGCCGAGTCAACCGCAAGTGGCTACAAAATAACAGGAAGCCGCTCCAAAACATCGCGGCTAATTTAATCTTAATAACCCCAACCTATGACCGCAATATTTTTCAACAAGCAATCCACGCGTCTCCTACCGCCCATGGTTCAACAAAATTCTTCAGTGGCCCTTGGCAACTTCGTCCGTACCCAGTGCTGTCAAAGCCAATGAAGGTTTCCCATAAACTGCAACGAGGCCTCAAGTTGACAACAACTGGTTGGGAACAAGGTTTGGGCCTGGATCAATTCTTGATTGGCTGAAGAATAGACACACCTCTATAAGATTGGGCCAATCACAATGAGTGTTGCCATAACAAAATGAACGACCAATTTTCGATCAATGATCGACCAATTTTCACATCCGCAATGTCATTTCGGCGGGCAGAGGTTGGATTTTAAAGATATTTTTTTTAACATGTTCCAAATTAGCCAGTTCCTTTCGTTTGATCTGTTTTCCTTCAGTGACACACAGGCTAATGGGGAACAAGTTTCTCAAAAAAATATTTTGAAAATTGAACTTTCCCTACAGGACATGAAAGTGGGAAGGGTGGAAAAATGGGCATGTGGGGTCTAAAACCCCCATTTACACACTGTACACCACAACTTTGGATACGCAACAAAAGTGTCGCGGATCAGTCTCCTGTTTACGCACAGGTGGCGGGGAAAAATGAATATTATTGCATGACAAAATGTACCTTTGGTGCTTCATTTTTCTTGTTGTTTCTCTTCCAGTCCATCTGTTGTCCGTTCGCTGTTAGGCCCATCTGAAATAACAGCCACCTCGAGAACTAGGTAATAATATTCATTTTCCCCGCCACCTGTGGTTTACGCTGTTCCTGCCAACCAGTAGTGCAGTAGTCCTTTCGTTCACTCTATCTACAGAAAATTATATTCTGCAACAGCGTAAACGCGCTCTTGAACCGTAACAATTTTGTAACGGATCCAGTGGCGTAACGGAGCAGCTCGGGGCCCTTAGTAAATTAGCCATCCAGGGGCCCCTTGGGTTTGAAATTGGAAGAATGCAAAACTTTGCTAAAGTTCCCAAAATTGACAACGGTGTTTTCACCAAAAAGCCATTTGCAAGCCCAGTACAGCAAAACTTCCATAGTGGAGGTTAGTTATGAAGGCTTTATATACAGGTCCGTCGGCACGAAAAACGAATTCGGGTGTTATTGAATGCGAGCGAAGCGAGCCGAACTACGCGACCGGGAATTCATTTCCGGGAAAATGTTTTCGGACCACGCCCTTTACATTGCTGGAAAATGCATTTTTCGTAGAAAATTCATAGTTCAATGGAGAAAAGGATTGCGAACGACGAAAGGCCTCCCAAGGAAATTTATGAAAATACAGCTCCAACATCGTACAGAAACGGCTCTTTTTTGCCAAATCATCTCATCCACTTGAATATAACAAAACTTCTTTAAAAAGTTTGCAATTTACAGCGTTTTTAATAAACTAAGCTTGCAATGATAGCGTTTTACAATTCATTTTAAGGCTCGGGGTCCCTTAATGGCCCCAAAGTTTTCAGTGCAAATCAACAGGTTGCTCTTCTACGTTAATAGAGTAGTACTTTATTACCCTATCGTTGCTCTAACCCCAACTACCGTGCGTTACGCCACTGAACGGATCAAAACTGTACCGATACAGTGTAAAATCATGGTTTAATTTGTTAGCTAGTATGGCCGTTACTTGTCATTCTGAGAGCGCATGCGTTCCTAGTCATCGATCTATGAATACTACAGTAAACACCCGCGTATAAAAACTTAGTGGATTAAGAACCTACAGGCTGAAAGTGCCAAATTAGACCCCCATTTTCTAAGAACCCATTGTATAATTCATTGGATAAAAACCATATGATAAGAACCCAATACCTCTAAAAAGTGGTTTTGGGCTTCGGTACCTTATTTAATAAGGGGTATTTGGATAGAAATGATTAGAGACAGTCGCAAAATCACATATTTAAGTAAGATTTCTACATTGCGCGTTCATAAAAAATAACAGCGATAACTTCCCGTCGACTATATTTTGCAATGGACGTGAGTAGTATATAAGGTATGACTATACCAACATGATTATTTGCATACTGCGCATGCGCGAGATTTACTTTCAATCAACAAAAGTAGATTTACTTTCAATCAACAAAAGTAGATTTACTTTCAATCATCAAAAGTAGATTTACTTTCAAAAGTAGATTTACTTTCAATCATCAAAAGTAGATTTGCTTTCAATCAGCAAAAGTAGATTCGCTTTCAAAAGTAGGTTTGCTTTTGATCATTGTTTTAATCAACGAGAGTAGGCTTGCTTAATCATTGAAAGTAGATTTACTTTTGTCGACACTTCCAATAAAAGCGAGGAGCTCGAGGAGAGGGAGGAGTGTGCGTTCGATGTGGTTGATACTACCTCACTGAGAAGATTTTGAGGAATTATGGAGGAAGAAGTGGAGGTTTATGATAACAATAGACCACCACCTGTGGTTGTTCAGTCGTTCATTGATTCGTTGGAGGTTGAAAAGCCTTGGGGAGATGATGAGGAACTAGAAGCGTTGTACGTAGCCAACGCTCGCAACGTATGCTCGTTAGCCTACACGTACGATGATATGAAGTTCGTGTATAGATGGTACGTTCCAACAAACGTGGACATAGATGATTATTTTAAAGAGTTGACTTTGAAGACGTATAGATCACTTCCTGGTATGCATTATAAGATGCAATTGGCGTTTGGTTTTATTGGAAGGAATAGGGAGACGAACGAGTGCAAGTACTTATACCCAAGCAACAATGGCATG
>REGM01000369.1:4432-17586 GCA_004194415.1 Aurelia aurita
CCTAATATGTTGTGATGGGCAGCCAGTTCAATCGATGAATCGTCAGCTAATAAGGCCAACAACTCACGGTAAAAGACTCCCAAACCAACCATCGACAGTCGAAGGCTCTTCTCCCACAAAGTATCGTTGCATTGATGTGCTGGATGTCGAAAAATTTCCTCTCAAAACCTTAGCAGACTCCTTGTGTATAGCGATGTGTAACATAGGCCAGGTCGAAAACGCGGAAAACGCAAAATTTCCGCGTTTTCGTTTTGGCTATAGGTGATATTCGAAAACGCGGAAAACGCGGAAATTTCTTTATATCAAGCTTTATACGTAGATTTTTGTAGAGATTCTACCAAAATATCATTCAAAAATCGCTATTTACAATAAAATAACATTTTTCAGCAAGTATTTTGACAAACTAGACCAAAAACCGCATGCAGTTCCTTCAAAATCTTCGTTAAACTCCAATTTAACTTGAGAACCTGATTTTTGCCAATTTTCAACCTTATGACGGCACTGTGACGTCATAGGGAGTGGCAACCACACCCAAATTGTGCTACATGTTGCAAATTACTTGGTCTACAACTGTGCTAAGTTATACTGAATTCTGGTGAGTCTAAGGCTGTTTTCAGAAGGGGGGGTGGAAAGCACCCCCCCCCCCATATATGGTAGCTTGAAAAAAGCCCATATGGATTAGGGTTAAGGAATCATGCAAGGGTAGTTTCCTTTTGGTAGAGAATATCACTTCTTCTGTTTTGTCCGCATTGAAGTGCATTTTCCATTGCCACGACCATAAACGCAATCTCTCAAGATCCCTATTTTGTTCTTCGCAGGTTCTATCCTTCCGAACAACGGAGAAGAGTGAAGTGTCGTCAGCAAATAGCTTAATATTATAATGAACATTATAAACAATGTCATTTACATAAACTAGGAATAACAATGGACCTAAAACGGAACCTTGTGGAACCCCTGCAGATACTGTAGCCCATTGCGAGCCTTTTCCATTCAACACAACGCGTTGCTAGCGATTAGATAAAAAATTGCGGATTAAAATCAAAAGATCTCCAGATACACCGCTGCATTTGAGCTTATAAAGTAACCCCTCATGCCAAACTCTATCAAATGCCTTGGACAAGTCGAGAAAGAAAGCTCGCGTTTCTTTGGAAGGAATTTCCTCAAAAGCACTGTAAATTTTATGAGTGATGGATAAAAGTAGGTTGATCGTTGAGTCACCAGGTCGAAACCCAGATTGATGTTGAGTTATTAGCCCATTATCACAAAGATGACAATAAAGTACGTCAAAAATACGATGGTCGTATCACAGATCTTAATCATTGAAATTGAAATGTCGTCACACCCATGAGCCTTTGTGGTGTCCAGCGCACGAATTAATTTAATTACCTTTTCCCTGTCAACGTCAAGACTTTGCAGAAGACCTTGGTTGAAAGTTCAGAAGAGTACTGCTGTTCGAGATAGTAGAGCACTGTTGAACAAAATGCTCATTTAAGATATTTGCTTTTGTCTGCACATTAGTCACAAAGATTCCATTTTCCAGTAACGGAGGGATATTCAAAGTTTTTTCTTATTTATTAATCTGTTTAAAAATCCCCCATGTTTGATTTATTGTAATGACGTANAACGGAACCTTGTGGAACCCCTGCAGATACTGTAGCCCATTGCGAGCCTTTTCCATTCAACACAACGCGTTGCTAGCGATTAGATAAAAAATTGCGGATTAAAATCAAAAGATCTCCAGATACACCGCTGCATTTGAGCTTATAAAGTAACCCCTCATGCCAAACTCTATCAAATGCCTTGGACAAGTCGAGAAAGAAAGCTCGCGTTTCTTTGGAAGGAATTTCCTCAAAAGCACTGTAAATTTTATGAGTGATGGATAAAAGTAGGTTGATCGTTGAGTCACCAGGTCGAAACCCAGATTGATGTTGAGTTATTAGCCCATTATCACAAAGATGACAATAAAGTACGTCAAAAATACGATGGTCGTATCACAGATCTTAATCATTGAAATTGAAATGTCGTCACACCCATGAGCCTTTGTGGTGTCCAGCGCACGAATTAATTTAATTACCTTTTCCCTGTCAACGTCAAGACTTTGCAGAAGACCTTGGTTGAAAGTTCAGAAGAGTACTGCTGTTCGAGATAGTAGAGCACTGTTGAACAAAATGCTCATTTAAGATATTTGCTTTTGTCTGCACATTAGTCACAAAGATTCCATTTTCCAGTAACGGAGGGATATTCAAAGTTTTTTCTTATTTATTAATCTGTTTAAAAATCCCCCATGTTTGATTTATTGTAATGACGTATCAAGAAAGAGATATAATGTTACAATCTAAAGTTTCATGCTTCTAATATTTTACCTCGGATACTGACACGTCAATAGTTATTTTAGTTTGCTAACTCCCTAAGTCAAAGCCCCTTTCTTACCTGTAACTAAAATCAGGCAAAACTGTCATGGTCTGAAAGCGTCGACATTTGAAAGCCTTAACTTGCACCATTTAGAGCTTACCATTGGCCATGTCTAAGATATGGTTATGTTGATACAGAACTCAGTGATTCCTTAACCTATGGCTAAGAGCAAGGTATTAAAATACAAGTTTGATTTCGAGAAATGGTGATTCAAATATTTTACAGCTTCTTGTGTCTTCACTTTTCAATATGATTTTATCACACATAAGGAGTTCATGTTTCCACCTTTTTCCATTAAAAACACTCCAATGGTGCATTTGTGATGGATTATCACCATTTTGCCGTACCTTTCTGTCTATTTTCACATGGAACAAATTTATAACATAAATTACGTCATCAGAATTGAATAATTTCTACCAAAATATCATTCAAAAATCGGTATTTAAAATAAAACAAAAATTTTCAGGAAGTATTTTGAAAAACTAGACCAAAAACCGCATACAATTCCTGCAAAATCTTCTTTAAACTCAAATTTAACTTGAGAACCTGATTTCCGTCAATTTTCAACTTTATGACGTCACTCTGACGTCAGAGGGTCTGGCAACCACACCCAAATTGTACTACGTGTCACAAATTACTTGCTCTATAACTGTGCCAAGTTATATTGAATTCTGGTGAGTATAAGGCTGTTTTCAGAGGGGGGTTGAAGGCATCCCCCCCCCCCATAAATGGCAGCGTGAAAAAAGCCCATATGGATTAGGGTTAACCTATGGCTAAGAGCAAGGTGTTAAAATACAAGTTTGACTTCGAGAAATGGTGATTCAAATATTTTGCAGCTTCTTGTGTCTTCACTTTTCAATATGATTTGATCAAACATGAGGAGTCTATTTTTCCACCTTTTTCCATTAAAAACACTCCAATGGTGCATTTGTGATGGATTATCACCATTTTGCCGCCTCTTTCTGTCTATTTTCACATGGGACAAATTTATAACATAAATTACGTCATCAGAATTGAATAATTTCTTCCAAAATATCATTCAAAAATCGCTATTTACAATAAAATAAAATTTTTCAGGAAGTATTTTGACAAACTAGACCAAACACCGCATACAATTCTTGCGAAATCTTCTTTAAACTCAAATTTAACTTGAGAACTTGATTTTCAACAATTTTTAACTTAATGACGTCACTCTGACGTCATAGGGCGTGGCAACCACACCCAAATTGTGCTACGTGTCACAAATTACTTGCTGAATAACTGCGCCAAGTTATATTGAATTCTGGTCAGTCTAAGGCTGTTTCCAGAGGGGGGTTGAGGCATCCTCCCCCCCCCCCATAAATGGTAGCTTGAAAAAAGCCCATATGGATTAGGGTTAACCCTATTTTACACGGGTGGACCATTATGGCCCCCCACTTGAATCATGAACTATAGCTCTTAGCTGAAAAGAGCTGGAATGCTTAAAATTACTGACTTTTTCCAAAACTTAATTGGCTATCACATTTTAAATGTTTCATTGCCATAAATGAAGTCACGTGACAAGAACAATCCCTTATTTGGAGAGTGGTAAAAAAGAAAATCACAAAAACTTTAATAATTCCTTTGTTTTACATCTAATCGTAAAATTATTTGTTCCAAGCGATTGGTCTTTGAAAGAGCTTTCATTTGATACATAATTTTTTAATATTTGCTTACATCAGCAAAAAATAATGTCTATGACGTCACTCATATTGATGACGTCATATTTATAATGAATAATGATAATTTTTCGAAAACATACTTTTGAAAGATAGACAATAATATTTTCTTTATATTTATCCTATTATTCAAAGTTTTAATCATTAAAATCTATAATAATTAGCGTTTTCTTGTTTTCGGTACTGAAGCTTATATTTGACCACTTGCCACTTTTTGGTTGCCTAGCAACGAACCACGTGATCAATTACAACCAAATTGTGTAATTTCCCCTTTAATAGATGTAGCTAACGTTCTGGTAAGTTGCAGCAGCATAGGAGTTATAGTTATGGGGATAAACAGGGGGGCCATAATGCCCCCCCCCCGGAGAAAACATCAACAAAATCGCCCGGGTAAAATGGGGTTAACCTATGGCTAAGAGCAAGGTGTTAAAATACAAGTTTGACTTCGACAAATGATGATTCAAATATTTTGCAGCTTCTTGTGTCTTCAATTTTTAACATGATGTGATCAAACATGAGGAGTTAGAGTTCGCAAAAATTTGCCCATGCTGTTTCGAATTTTCACTTGCAAGTTGACCTTTCATGATATGGTCGGGCTACCGGGCGATCGCCCGGTGGGCCCTCTCAAAATGATTACAAAAAATTAATTGTTTTGTTAAATGGTAACTTGTCTAGTTTAGTAAGGGCCCTCTTTACAAGCCGTCATACTGAGGTTCTCTCATGATCAGTGGCTACTGAGTGGATACAGAGATCGAGTTTGGGCCTTCCAGCGCTTTAAAGTCGTTTCCCAACATTTTGGGGCCCTTAGATACACGAAATATTCTGGGCCCAGGGCCCATGGTCCTACTTGTAATTGCGGTATCCAACCTCGAACCCAGGACCTTGAAATCTGATGAATTTCTCTTCGGGGCCCTTAGTTTAAACGTTCTCATTTTACATCATGGGTTACAAGGTACTGATGATTAACATTTACTGGTTGGCCCTTATAGAGACTGATCGTGATTAAGGAACGAAAATAGTAGTAGGCCCGTAGCAGCTATTGGTACCTGGTGGGCCCGGATCCCCCAATAGTTCCCAAAGGTTGCATGTTTTCTTATATCTTGTTATGCAAAAATTACTGAAGGAAAATACGATATTCTTCTCAAAGAGAGTTTCGGAAGGTTCAGCCCTCTTGATAAAAAAGTTTCATATGGTGCAGGTACCAAGACGTGGCCAATGTAATGTGAAATGAAATACAAAAACTAGCAATTACTTTTATCTGTCGAAATTTGTACTTATCTACCAATTGTAAATAGCTATCAAGTAAAATCAAAGCAATGCATTTTAAAGTATTTCATATCTTAGTTTACTTGTAGCTGGCCAGGCATTTTCCCACTTCTCTTTCTTGCGATTCTTTCAAAAATTAGGAGAAAACGGGGAACTGGTTGAGTATGGATTTGGTGGGGGTAAGAACTTTTCAAAATTATTTGAGTTTCCATGTCAGCAATGGCAAACAATGGATCGAAAGAGACGTTCTGAGCCAAAAGTAATAAGTGTGCCCCTAAAAATTTTCTTATTGTTGCTGATTTATAAGGAGGTCACTACAAAATTGTCTAAATTTCTATTTTAGCAATGGCAAACATGGCGTCGGGAGAAACATAGGTTTCAAATCTTTAAAAAGGTCGGTGTAAAATTATGTGACCTATTTCTTTGAATGGAATGGCTTGAAAGAAACTTTAGCTACTTTGTAATAATTCTACAGTTGGACTTTTCAGAAATCTTCAATATTTTCAGAATTAGAGTGCTTTTCTTCTTTTTTAAGAATTCAAGAAAAATTTTGAAAAAAACTTAAAACCATCGTAATTCCTAAACCTTTTAAGGAAACATCGAATAACTTTCCAGAAAAATATGGTGATTGAAAGTCTACAATATGGTATCAAGCAAAAGTCTTTCACTCTTCTGGTATGCGATTTAGCAATTTGATGACGTCACATCCTCGAATAAGTTGAAATATGAAATACGCTGTAATTTCGAAAATAATCAAGATTTCTGAAAAGTCCAACGGTAGAGTTGTAGCAAAGTAGCTAAAGTTTCTTTCAAGCCATTCGATTCAAAGAAATATGTCACTGAATTTTACACCGACCTTTTTACGCCAATTTAAAGATTTGGAACCTATGCTGTCGGGAGATGCGTTCTATTATAAAATAAAAAGCATGGCCTTGGAAAACTTTATAAATCTTATGTAAGTGACAAAATTATTATTAATTTCCAGCAGTTTCTTGGGCCATATTCAAAGGGATTGAAACAAAATTTTGAGATGACCCTACAAGGATCACTTTATATAAAATAGCAGTATCAAATGCTGTTTGTAGGTAACCCATTTTAATTACCAGAGATATTTCCAATACCATTTTAAGTCAATCTAAAGGATGTTGCCACAAAATATTTTCCGTGTGAGTACCGTATCCCCGGACAACCTCTGATATTTTGGTTGGTTTCCTTTGCCTTCGGTCATGGGGCCCTTTCTCCGCAAAATGGCCCGGGCCCTAAATTTGCAGCCAGTCCGCCCCTGCTAATTTGAGACAGATTTTAATATCCGTGAAGTTAGTTTGACTCTGATAAAATATTTTAAAACGAGTTTTCTCCAAACCTGGGAAAGCAAACGATTGCGCTTGATACATCTTTCGATTGCCAAGAATATGGTTGATATCATGCTTTTTATAGAATTTTGATGGACCGATTGGTTCCCAAGTAATTAATAAATTTCTGGAGAGAAGGGTTTCTGAAAACCGGCTTTCCGTTGCATCACATGACGCTAACGCCTTTTCTTCATTGTGGAAAATTTGCACGCAGAGCCGAAGCTAAAGAAGATTTTTGGGTGCTGGAGACAGGCAGACCCCCAATTTCTCGACAATAAATTGGCGTTTCTCGGGTTTGATTGTTGACAATATTACAACACAGCCAACTTTGCATGCAAATTTAACCCTGTTAATACCGCTTATAAGAAATTGACAAGAAACCGCTTGTAAGAAATTGTAGTAGCCTCTTCCTGAAAATCAAGAAACTCCTACTAGAAACGATCAGAGATCAATTCGAAGTTAAGAAACTGTTTCAATTGTAGTTACGATATGCAAAGTGTTTGTAAATGAAAAAGGTATCACCAACCCAAAAAAAATAATACTAAAAAGCATAAGTTTCTTTCTGATTTTATTCTTTCTTGCAAATCTTGGTTAAGGATACGATAAACGTTTGTACAGATTTCTTCAAATCTCAGAAGCCCAAATTTTGAGAAGCACAAAGATACCATCTTTGGAAGTAACAGAAATGTTGAAAAAGCAGAATTCCTGATCAAAGGAGGGATACTACAACTTCGCAAGTAAAGTTTCCCTGCGTGGTTTAAATTCTAATCCTAGCTTTTTGAGGCATACCGGGTCCTGGTCCTCGTGTGGGTCCTGCGTCCTCTTTTTTAGGTATGCCGCTTTTGGACCTATTAAGCCGGTCGTGTGCTAGAAAACAAAGATGAAACCACATTATATGTATCAAAACCTTTGTTTAAATGCATCAATTGATTTTTAAGCCCTAATTGCTTGACCCGGATTACATTGTGGCTTATTTGACCTTGATGTTTACTTTTGAAGTGGCATAAGTAAAATTCCCTTTTGTCAGGACTTGTGAATCCACTAGGTACAGGTACGAAAAGCTATTTTGTACCCAAGGAACCAATCGAATGGCTCCACATTTTGTACACTACCCGAGCAGGCTTCAGGCAAGCCAATTAGTGTCTCAGAATCTTGGTATGTCCTCTGGTCCGCCTTTTATAGCCCAATACAATTAGGTGCGGATCCAGAGGGGGGGCCGGGGGGGCCAAAGGCTAAGAGTTCTCTTAAAACCATTTGTTTTTTTGATGAATAAACGGATACGTTTCACACTTCCACTTCCAAACGTGGCCATGACACAACTACAAGTCTAACAAGCTTACAAACTAATGTACAATCGACCAAAACGTCTGAAAGAGATACAAAATGGAACGAAAATCTCAATGCGTAGAGATCGAGATTGAAAATCACTTACTAATATCCGAGTGATAGCGAACTTAGCTCTTGAAGATAATTTATAACAGATTTCGCTTTATTAACAGGCCCGTAGCGCCTATTGGGGCCGGTCGGGCCCGGGCCCCCCCAATAATTTCGAAAAGTTGCATTTTTTCTTTCATCTTGTTAAGTAAAATTGATTGAAGGAAATGCAAACTTATTCTCAAACCAAGTTTCGGAAGGTTCATCCCTCTATACATAAAAAAGGCTTATCAGGTGCAGCTCAAAGTAATAAGACTTGGTCAATCTAATGTGAAATATAAGAACTAGCAAACACTTTTTACCTATCAAGATTTTCATGTATCTAGCAATTACAAATAGCTCTAACAACTAAAACCAAAACAGTGCCCTTTGAAAGCATTTATTATCGTAGTTTAGTTGTAGCTAGCATTTGCATCTCTCACGCTCTTGACATTCTCTCGAAAATGAAGAGAAACATGAGGAATTGCTTGGATATATATTTTGCAAATTTTCCGAATTTCGATTTTAGCGATGATGGGTGACCAATGGGTATCGTGGGTACCAGAACCGCCCTGAAAGAAAGATTTCCCTTGGGCTATATGTGTCTTGCACCCAGGGTGATATTGGATTGAAAATGCATTCTAAGCCAAAGTAAAGAATGTCCCCTCAAAATTTTCCTACAGGTGCAGATTTCTAGAAAAATCACTACGAAATTAATCTAAATTTTAATTTTAGCAATGGAAAACATGGGGTCGGGACTGGTTTTCTAAGCCAAAGTAAAAGGCGTGGCCTAAAAAAAATTTCTCGGTGCTTCGCCCCCAGACCCCATTTTCTTCACTAGATGGTGCCCCTCCAATCGCAAAAACGCTCCTACTGGCCTGGTTAATGATGGTAAAAACTTACGTCTTCTGTTGTGACAGTCATAAAGTGTCAGTCAAAGCGTTTTAACCAAGGAGAACACGGTTTAGAATACTAGTTAAACTTGCAAAAAGTAATTACTGAGTCATGACAGCTTTGATAAATCAATGGTGACTCCAGTTTGGAAACCAGGGAACTTACTGTTAGAAATTTCATATAACTTTCAAATGCTTTTGGATTTGACATACAAGGTGTTCCAACAAATTGCTCTACACTTTATTAAATATTACAAAAATAACCATATAATGAACGGGCTTCAAACCCTGTCCCAAAGAACTACAATCTTGCAAATCCGCATAATATTCACGGAGTTATGAGTTTTTGAAGTTCAAGTTTGTGCAAAAGCTGTAGCTAAAGGCTTCTCGATAGCATTTATAATGAAAGTAGTATATGGGGCAATTATTTGTTTCGTTTCTAGTTTATTTCAGCGCAAACCAAATGAGATTTGGAAAGGATTGTTGATTGAGCAACGTTTTTAAAAATCAATGCTTTGAAGAATTCTGTTGAGCAAAGTTTTAAAATGACTGTCTCTCGTCAGTTAACCCTATTCCACCTGGGGGGCATTATGTCCCCCCCAACCAAACATTGATATACAGCGCTTCAACCATTAAAGTTATGACGCTGGTACTAACTGAATTTTCCTAAAATTTAATGCTCTACAAGATTCTATAAATTTCGTATTAATTAGATGTGTCACATGACCAGTAAATGCCCTTATTTGGAGAGAGTTCACAAAAGAAAACACTAAATTGCTTCTAGTTTGGTCAATCCTTGTTCGATTTTGTTCTAATTAGTCCCATTGGATTCCTCTTGTCACGACCTCTCATTTGATATATAGTTTGGTAATTTCTATTTACATTTGTTGTTTTTTAGAACTATGTCGTCATAGAAGTTTATGACGTCATTGTTTGAATAGATATGTAAAAAAATAAATATTAATATAGTACTTTGCGAGAAAATCTAATGTTACAATATAATTTTAACCATTTATGAGAATAAACTTCGTTTTCATTGAAATATAGGATATTATTTTAGTTCCCATACATAACCTTATTACAGACTGGCCTCAAGATAACTAGTTGCCTAGCAACAGTTCACGTGACTAATTAAAATGTAATCATTCAATTAGATGCACAATAGGTTGGCAATACTATATACCAAGTTATAACTTCATAACTCTATTGGTTTCGGAAATAATTAGGGGGGCCATAATATGGCCCCCTCCAGGTGTGGAGTGAATCAAAAGAGCCCAGGTGGAATAGGGTTAAGTTTTGATTCGATGTTTTTTGGATACTTGCATTTATCAGCGAATTTTGACAATTGTTTCAACAAGAGGTAGAATCATATGACTTGATATGCAAGAAGCCCCAAAATGGAGGTAAAAGAAGGTTATCCAATGTATAGGAGTCTAACTAAGACAGTTGACAGAGGTCATTTTTCACAGTAAGACTTGTAATCATAATAATGCATCTGATTACAAGTCTTACTGTGACAAATGACCTCTGTCAACTGTCTTAGTTAGACTCCTATACATTGGATAACCTTCTTTCGCCTCAATTTTGGGGCTTCTTGCATATCAAGTCATTTAGGGGTATCTGGTTGCAGCTGTCGCACAAACATAATCTTTAAAAGCTCGTAGGTCTTAGGGGCAAAATTTTCAGTGAACAGGAGGCGAATGGCCCCGCATCAGCCCCGCCTATCCCGGGGNTTACTTGCATTTATCAGCGAATTTTGACAATTGTTTCAACAAGAGGTAGAATCATATGACTTGATATGCAAGAAGCCCCAAAATGGAGGTAAAAGAAGGTTATCCAATGTATAGGAGTCTAACTAAGACAGTTGACAGAGGTCATTTTTCACAGTAAGACTTGTAATCATAATAATGCATCTGATTACAAGTCTTACTGTGACAAATGACCTCTGTCAACTGTCTTAGTTAGACTCCTATACATTGGATAACCTTCTTTCGCCTCAATTTTGGGGCTTCTTGCATATCAAGTCATTTAGGGGTATCTGGTTGCAGCTGTCGCACAAACATAATCTTTAAAAGCTCGTAGGTCTTAGGGGCAAAATTTTCAGTGAACAGGAGGCGAATGGCCCCGCATCAGCCCCGCCTATCCCGGGGTGGGGCTGGGGGTCAGGGCAATAAAATGATAGCTGCATAAGTATTAAATGATGAACAAAACGATCTAAAATAAAGCAGCAAGGGCGTTGCCCACGTTTTCCGAGGGTTTAGCGGGCGTGGTCACGAAAATATTTCCTGGGGGCTTCGCCCCAGACCCCCATTTTTTTCGAATGGCCCTCCCAAAGCTCTAATGCTGGATCCGCCCCTGAATAAAACTGTGGGAGGGCAGAGAAAATATTTGCAAATTTATGACAGCGTCTATTTTCAAGGGAGAGGAATTTAAAAAATCTGAGACACATTTTGGTAGTGCGCTGTTGATATAAGTTATATTTTGTTACGTTAAACGTAAGGGTACAAAATAACTTTTGAAGGAGGTATGCTCTCTTAAGCAATAAAGTTGCCTGGAAAATATCATTTTACAATCTTTGCCAATTATTTTGATATGGTTAGAATCCCTACATTCTTACGAATAGAATGATGTATAGTTTAGTTTTTCTAGATTCCGCTAATAGTTTGGCTTTTGGGGACAGAAACCCTAATCTTGTGCTTCAAACTTTTACCGTAACCTTAAAACATGAGTGCGAGGCCCATGGTGGGGGGAGGGTACTCATATATATTTAGGATAGGGATGCTCAGGTTACTTTTTTGGGTCTAAAATTTGGGCAAACGTTATTTTTTTGGGTCAGTCAATTCTACAGTTATTTTTTTGGGTTCATGAAATTCTGGATTATTTTTTTGGGTCTCAAATATGAGAACAGTTTAAAAAATATAGAAAAGCATGATTTACAAACGATTTGTTACTTTTTTGGGTGTGTAGGGTAAGAAAAATTATTTTTTTGGGTCGATTTTTATGCTAGGAATTATTTTTTTGGGTTGATGGTTTGTACCCCAGCCTGAGCACCCCTATCCTAAATATATATGAGTACCCCCTGGGGTGCGAGGACACTATTACATTAGACTAGAAGTAGCGAATCGTTATAATGAGTGCGCGCATCCTGTTTCTAAATTTTAGTAGAGATGTACTCCACGATGTGTGCCAGAAATCCTGTATGCAGAAATGGAAGTTGACCAGAAATCCTTTAGGGATGACAGATTAAAATCGAAATAATATTTCAAAATAGAAACGTGATTGTGGAATTTTTCAGATTCTTGTGATTCCTATTTTCGTGATTCTCCGTAATTTTTTAAATTTTGCCAGATGATATTGCGAAACTCTTGTGGTTTATGAGAAGTTATTGCGCCTTGTCTGCAATCTTACGATTTTATGAAGGAAGTTCTACATAAAAACCAGCGATTTGCCCCTCGCGCCCTTTGGCTGATTCACTGAAAAACATGAAGTGAGTAACTGTAACTGGACGTTATAACTTAACTCTGATGATTTGCTCCAATTCATGTTCATGCGAGGAGCAAGAAACAATCGACAATCTCCTAACATTATTGGTTTTAAATACCCCCAATTCTCTTTAGATTGCAGATGTAAATATACCTCACATTGTTTATTTGTTTGTTTTCTTTTTTAGTTGTAGTAAGTTAGTTTTTTTTATATTCATAGACTCTATATCATACGATACATGGTCAGCTAAAGCTACAGTTTAACAAAAGATGATTAAATACAATATAAAAGTACTAGACAGATATTACAGCTGTACTAGTTCAAAAATGTTAGAGATAGATCATTGATTATTGTTTTCTAAACCAATGCGTTTGGTGTAGATGTCGTGAAGAAATTCAGAGAATGTTTGTAGAAGAAATTCATCTTCATTTGACATTAAATATATAAGCTTCTGTTGATCAGTAGGTATACTATTGAAATTGGGGCAGACGTTTTGAGTTTTATTAAGGAACACTGTACGTTCAGAGACATACTTTTTGCATGAGAGGATGAAGTGTGTTTCGTTTTCTACTATGTTTTGGCAGGATTTGCAGAATCTTTTGTCTCTTTCTAAGGGGGGCCTGAAATGCCTTCCTTTT
>REGM01000369.1:20494-34180 GCA_004194415.1 Aurelia aurita
ATAATGCTATTGTTTGGAAACAAGAGGTTATTGTTTCATATTTTTTCTACAGATAAAGAAGATATTAGATGGTTTTGTATATATGGGGAACACTGGTATACAGAAAAAAGAACCAGACATTGCACATTAATTCTTTTCAAACTCAGCTTGCAAATACGGATTTATTGTAGACATTTTTGAAAAATTCTCGAAAAAAAACTAAAACGATTTGGAACGAACCCTTTGGCAGAAATGTTCCTGAGACACTGTAGTATTTTTAAATATTTATGGTGAACACTTGAAATCACTTGAATTTTTTGTTGTTACTTTTGATGTGCTGTTTTTCGACGAAATCCTCCAAAACTAATGAATAGTGTATATGTGTCCGGTTACCCATGCTTCACACGTTTTCAATGAAAATAAGTTACATGAGAGATACAAGCAGATGATTATCTTCCATATGAAACCATGGGCGGTAGGAGACGCGTGGATTGCTTTTTGAATAATATTGTGGTCATAGGTTGGGGTTATTAAGATTAAATTAGCCGCGATGTTTTGGAGCGGCTTCCTGTTATTTTGTAGCCACTTGCGGTTGACCCGGCAGACGCTAATCTGCCCATCGTCTCCTACCGCCCATGATGAAACAAAGTTTGCAAAAATCGGACAACTACGAGCAAAGCTATGAAATTTTAAAGTTACGCTAAAACAAAACATTTTGCCGGAAGTACAAAGATAAACAACAACAAGTCATTTCACCAAACTTCAAAAAATCATTGTGATGGAACTAGTAGTCCGATTTTAAAAGTGTTTGCTTTGTGTTGACCCTTGGCATTCCCTTTTCATAGAGATCGTGACATATTGCAAGTTTTCGAAAATTCGTTTTTTCCTTATTTATTCCATCCTGTGGATCACAGTGGGGAGGGGGTGTGACACGCCCGTTAGAGAAATTGTCTGTCGGCAAATGAGGCTCAAGCCGCGATATGACACGGTGCGAGTTGCAATTAAATCTACGTTCCAGTTAGATCAGGTAAAGACACTCGAAGCTGTGAGAGTCAACGTCCGTCAGCATCGTTGCCTCAATCCATCAACCAATCAGAGTGCGTTATTCGATTTCTATTCAGCAATATTTGGCTCTCGATTTACCTCGGCTGGAATAGCTGCACTCTGACTGGTGAGCCGAAAAAGTGGCTCAGCTGGCAGCCTCAACGAATAGTTAGATTAAAAGACTAGCGGAAAGGCAGCCTGTCTAAGTTTAAGCATTTGCCAGAAGAAAATGGTTTAACCAAAGACACACAGAATGGAAGTAAATGACCACTCACTCGTCACATCATTTACAAACAGCAATGAGTATTTCAAAGTAAACATGAACATTAAAAGATACCTTTAAAAAACCTGAGGGGCATTTCACTCCCAAAAAGTCTCGTACACCTTTGGGAAAAATCCTTTTGTTTTCAAGAAAAATCCCTCAAAGATCCTTAAAATCATTTTGTTCTGAAAAAATCTCGTACGCCTTTTTGAAAGAGTGAAATGCCTCTCGAAAAAACCTGTGTATCACATGGTCTGTTCTACATAAGCGTCAAGTTGCATACCAAGAACTCAATATTTAATTTATAAAGAACACGCAAGCTGTTGTTGTGAGATTGGTCTAAGTTGACTAAATGTGACAAAAGCAGTATACGTTAATGATTCAGTATATCTAATGTTATTAGAACTTACTAAACAATGTCGCTGTTTTTGCATGTAATGATCGATAAAATACAGTCACCCTTATTATCCCAGAGACAAAAAGCCCGAATCAATCTGCAATTGTTGGTTGGCTTTGTTACCTCGTATTTCCGGGTGATATTTACGAGCACGGAGGGAAGAAAACGAAGACTGCATTAAGCATAGAAGTACGTTTACTCTCCTTCCTTTAAATTCTGCTAATTTTCTAAAAAAATAACTCCTTCAAGAGTACTGTCATAAACAAATGTTGTGCTTTTTATACTCTTATGCAAAGCCCGCATTGCACGGAGGAAGATAATTTGAATGTGATAAACCTTGTTGAAGGAGGTAAGGTAATGTTTTACAAATAAGCTTCAGCCACGAATATACCCAAAGGAGCATTCAAATTGTGGCAAGCATAATTCAAAAACATGGCGCTATTGTTCGGCGAATCGTACACAGAGGACTATCATCACGGATTATTGCTTACAACTATTTTCGGCCATACCATATTATACGATCTCATTGTCACAGAAACGAAATTTACCGACATCCAAAAGCAACTTTATGGCAATTGCTACGTTATACAAAAAAGACAAAGTCATGTATAATGAAACCCTTTCTTTAGTTAGCGTCCATATCATCCCTTTGTGGAGTGCGTGATCGGCTTCTTGATTTGGATCGTGATCGTGATTTGGATCTCGAGACTGATCTCGAGCGTGAGCGGGAATGAGAGCGTGATCTTGATCTACGAGGACTTCGAGACGCAGATCTTGCCCGCCGTGGACTGCGGGACTTGCGTGGGGTGCGGGAACGAGATTTCGATCTGGAATAAGACTTGCGTCTTGATCGAGATCTTGATCTGGATCTCGAACGATACCGTTTTCCTCTGAAAGAAAGAAGAAAAACATTAAAACCTATTTGTAACATCTAACAATATCGCCCAATAACAAAGAACACAAGCTGATAAATTAGAAGGAGATACAGCCTTTCAAAACTTGGTTGCTCTTTTGTTGTCAATCTATTATGCATACTCACCTTTCAAATGGCTCATAATGACCACTGGAAGAAACAACTCAATAAACCTTCCAGACTTTCACCTTTCAATACCCATCAGTAACGACGACCCCACTGAAACGATTCCCCACAGAGGAAAATGATGCCCTGTTAAGAAAAGTTGTTTCCCTATTAAGTTTAAATTTCATCTTTCTTCTCCGCATCATTCATTTGTTTCTCCATTGCAATTCTCCTCAGTGTCTGTATTTTTAATGTCTGACGAGGTCATTACTGGGAGGTGTTAAAACTCCTCCACGCACGCCTGAAAAGCATTTTTTACATCCTCATAAAATTTACAATAAGCATTGAATACAACTCGCCTGGAATTGCTTCTTGATCTTGAGCGTGAATCTCTCGATGTCTGGTAAAGAAAGCAAAGCAATTCATTTTCAAGAGACTGCATATCACAACATAGCTCACTAGACGAAACACACACAATTTACCATGAAGTCTTGGTCGTATTGGTGTGGGCCTACAAACAACCTAGGAAGACATGGGTACCCCAATAAAGTTAGAAGAATTAAAAAAAAAATAATTCGTGTTTCTTGGAAGAAATTGCTTTTCTATAACACAAAATTTAAAAGATAGAAAAGGACGCATAAGTTTCTCTTAAAGAGAAGAGGAATGATATAAAAGCACTGCAAATTTTGTCTGCAATGTTGAACTTTTGGAAAGCCCGTCTCAATATGTTTCCGCAGACTATTAAAAAAACGTCCTTATTGGTTTACATCACAAAATAATACAGAAAAACGTTTAAATTTCCTACCAAGAAAATTCAAAAATTTCAGCAAAATCTAGCTGCTCCCACGAAAGATGGAAAAATTATATTTAAAATGGCAATACAAAAGTGGAAGATGAAGTTATAGAACAAACAAAATGAGCAAGTTTCCGAAAACATGAAGGCTAAAAGGTTAACATGTGCATAGATGGTAAAGGGCATTCGCTGTCACTCAAACACAATTACATAAACAGTTACTTGCAAAAGAAACAAGCATCACAACTCACTTCAACGATCCGAATTCTTTTTCCATTTAATTCTGTACCATCAAGCTTCCTCATGACACTTTTCATATCCTCATATGTTGCCAGACAAAGTACACTAATTGTAAGAAGAATAACCCGACTTCAAAGGGGAGAAATGTTGTAAACCAACTACTGTATCATGTGCAAGAAATGATGACCACGTGCATTCCATGATTATTTGCACGTCTGCAAACCATTACAACATCATATTGACCGTAAAACACGTCTTTTGAGCACACAATAGTGGAAACATAAATAGCTAGGAATGTCTGCTCTTTGATTTATAAAGCGATGCCATAACAACAACACAACCTCACGGTTGCTAGGCGAAAACAATTTTAATACAATATGAAATTCGTTGTGAGATTGCAAAGGATCTTGGGCAGCACAAAGTCTTTAACGATACGAATATAGCAGTAATGATGAAGAGCATCATACTGATCGCTGTGTTGTTAATGGATTTTATAAAGAGTTTATGGTAGATATGATAATCTATTTAAAAAAGACAAAACTTGTTACTTATTCTCATCTCTTAGATACAGTACAGGCCTTGTGCACATTAACATGACAAGAATTCGTAAGACTTTTCAAGAATTCTTCACATTATGATAAGAATTCTTGAGCCATCTAAAAGACTGTAAAATTTTTAAAAGAAGAATTCTTACGAAACTAGAGAGAATCCTTAGACAGGAAAACCATTGTGCGCAAGACCTGTACTGTAGACTACTTGCTAGTTTTTTAAATACTTTTAAATTGCACACTACAGAAATGCATTTTTATTTACATCTAGCTGGGCTCTCTTCTACACAGACGAAAGAGAACAAAACAAAACGCTAAAACAACTAAAGGGAATAAATTCTAAGATTAATGAGATAACAGTAACTATTGCTAATAGTATTGAGTTAATTGACTTACGCTTCTCCCCGTTTATGCTTGTGTGCATCTGCATAGGTAACTTCTCCAGCTTGACGACAATAGTCTTTCAAATCCTTGGATTAGAGCAAAAATAAAATCCAAGTTGGGTCAAAATAGTAATGACCAACCAAACATCTCCTTGTCAATACTGCATATTCAATATTTCGATTGTCTTCACATGGTTACAAAACAGAACAAAAATAACGTATGATAAATTTTAGTCTGATAATTGAGAAAGCAAACGAGAGCAGTAGAAGTAAGAAGGATCGATTATAATTCACATGCACACACAAGTATGTATGCTGTGGTCAAAGTGAAAATGGCTATGAAGACAGAAAAATGGCTGGAAAGAAAAAATTCCCTTTTATAGATGATTAGTTAACTACAGCATATAATCCCATTGTTATAACGTACCGTTGGGATGGTTGGTAAAGCTTTGTAGCAATAGGCAACACCCTGTCCATAATGTACCCCCTTAGTCTTTTCCCTTGGTAAGCTGCTTGTAGTACCTTCTAACGTGAATATGCCATATTTACAGCACATTTACTTGTTAACAAACATTTAAAACAAAAAAGTACTCCAAAATGCAACTGATAATGCAGCAATAAGTAGCCATGTTGGGCGATTTGCACAATTGCAACAAACAAAGCATTAATCATCAAGCTACTGGTAAGAAGTAAGATCATGAATATCAATGTAAGTACAATGGAGCCATATTTGAAAGCTGTATCTCCTTTGAAACAGAAACACAGGCTTGCATCTCATAAATTGGCACACATCTATCTTCGGACACTTTCTCAGATTTGGCAAACACAGGCAAAAATGGGCAAACATCCCATCTTCAGACTTCAGAGACATCTCATATATTTGGTATTGTTTTGAGACAGACCAGACCTCTTTTGAGACATCTAGCAATATAAGCGGACAACTTTGCATCTCATCTTAGGAGTGACAAACATCACATCTTAGGTGCGCGAGAGGTGGCATCTTAAGGGATGATAATCATCACATCTAGTGTCAATGGCTGAGTAACATCAGAACTTCAAATGATAGCCTCTCATCTATTGCATGGCAGTGCAGCCTTAAACATCTGGCTACCAGCGCACTAAAATTGGGAAGGAGTAGTTATGAGTGAAGTTATTTTGGTTGCTCTGTTAAATATGACAAAACAAGAATTTCCTATGATTTGAATGCACAAGTCATGGAAAATTAAACCCTTCACATCCGCAAACTTAACGCTACGGGTATAACAACTAAAAGTGTGCAAAAGTCTAAGCCTAATTTTAACTTGAATTAGTAATAGTTCTTATAAATAATCCTGGTAAAATTCTGAAGTTCAAATATACAACATACAAATTATATGCAATCAATTATATGCAATCAATAGACCATTCTGCAGTCGAATGGAAGAGCGCTGTTTGTGTTGCATCAAGGGATCATCTGGGGGGTTTCGAAGTCGGATTCTATTTTGAAACCTCCTATGCAATACTGAGATGCAACACAAACAGCGCCTCCACATTCGATTGCGGAATGGTCTATATGCAAGCGATATGAAGGGAACTGTTGACAAACATATGCACGCAAAAAACATAAAACATCGTCACTAAACATCTGCAAGAAACTTCCATCACCTGCAATGTTGACAACACCTAAGCTCTACTAAGATACAAAACCTATTCAAATACTCATAAAAATTGTTTCACAAGTGATAGAATAGTTACAATGAAATTCCATACCTGCCAGCTTACTCTTGATGACAAATTCTCAACAACAACCTTATATGTTGTTTTTAAGGGTGGGCCATACCTAGAAGAAAATGAAAATTTGATACAAAATAATTTGGCAAAGCTACTTGAACCCTAAGGAGATAGTTACTGTATATACACAGTATACAAGGTGTCCAAAAATAGGAAAACAGCAGGGGCGGCCCTGGGGGTAATCAAGGTAATCGCTAATTACCTATTTTTTCAAGAGTTTCGTAGTTTTTCTTAATTTCTCAAAAACAGATCCAAAAATTAAAACAGGACGTTTTGAAAGTGTTGAACCCTTGTAGTGGCATAGTTACAAGGCTGAGCCTTTTGGAGGTGCTCTGTGACGTATATTGACTCGCTGACCTCATTCCTTTCTTTTGTTGGTTTCACAGACAGTCAAATATCTTTGTTGAATGTGATAGCTATTGAATTTGAGGATTATGCTGGCCCCATAGATATCTATGGATGGTGCAAGGTAATCGTGGCCCTACCTGCTTACATCGCGATTTGTTTCAGTGGGCGTCTTGACGTAAGTATCTATTGAATAAGTGGTATCACAACAGAGAGCGCCTTGCAGCAATATAGTCATTCCGCAATCTGGTTACTTTCGTACTGCAGGCATTGAAAGTTCTGGGTGTCGTGACGTCAGTATCTATCAAATAAATGGTATCAAAACACGAGGCGCCTCGCAGCAACATAGTCATTCCGCAATCTGATTAATTTCGCATTGCAGCCTTTGAAATTTCAGTATGAAGCTTTGTCATTGAATTGAGCTTTGGGTAACGAGTATAGATGGGGTCTTTCAAAGATTTTCTCACTTCGTTCAGCACAAATAACAAATTAAATAATGAACATTGATTGTGCTTGATTGAAGAAGGATAGGAGGACATGTATGTCCAAAAATTAAATAACAAGAACAACGAGCATTTTGTTGTACATGTCTTTTCTGTGGATATGTGGTGGACCTGTGGCGGAGAAGAGAAACGTCTTACTGCTGACCCTGCCTAGTGATAGGTGATATATCAATCAACATTAAAAACCGTAAAGTCCCATAAACATATGTGAGATCGTTTTGAGAGAACATCATACCAAAAAGGCGACCTTGGGTCATTTAACATCCACACAACAAAATCTTTCAGGCCAAGGTAGTCAAGTCTGCCAACGATTACCTTGCCCATTTGGAAGCTAAGAGTGCTGAAGCTGTTGAGACCAGACAGAAAACTGTTTTTTTGTAATCTCACACAGAAAGAGCCGCAATCTGCAAGCCTATGGCCTACAACCGCAACATGAAACGTCGAAAGACTCCAGTACTGGCGTTTATGAAATGATACAATTTTTAAATTTGGAAAAGGTTAGCATACGAGTGAGGTTGACGCTGTAGCAATGAAGACGGAGGTGTACCAAAAAGATGCTAACATGGCTCTATGGACTCCAATGTGTTTGTTTTTCATGAAATCGATAAAAGAATAATTTCATTGAATAAAGTTTCCTTCATTTCACGTTTTAAACGTTTTAATTAAATTTTCAATATCATTGTCATGTTTAAGAATTACATGCTCTGTTATTAATTGTGACGAAAAACTGTTTAAACTCTGGTGTGATTTGGTGGTGGGCGTGGTCATGCCATTAGCGAAATATGGGCGTTTCTTGGTGAAGAAAAGGGCGTGGCCCAAAAAAATTGTCATCTTCCCAATTTGATTACCTACTTTTTCCCCTTCAAGCCGCTCCTGGAAAACAGATTTGTTTAGCTGGGCCCAGCGTATGTCTTTTTGGGACCCGAGAGTATGTCTTTCAATGAATCCAGCCACTTCAACAGCTGAATGTCAACCAGGCTTAGTGTGCCATAACATGAGCGTATGACACAGAGGACCACAGAACTGAAAAGAGAAGGAACTACTGGCTAGTGATAGCTACTGTTTTGCCAAGTTCCATTTCAGGACCATATATAACTTGGAAGACAAAACAGAGGGGGTAAGGTTTAATGTAATATAGCAAACCTACCTCTCCAATGCCCTTTGCTTTCTAGTTTTTACTACATTTGTGAATACTCCACCACGACCCCTCTCTGTTCCTCTTGCGTGCTCTATGATTACCCTATAAAATGGAGACAAGATTGACTCTACTTGTTAGCACAAGAAACAATTTTAAAGGACGTCACATTATTTTAAGTCACAGTGTAGCATACTTTGATTGGTAGGGTCTGTAGGGGTAAAATTGGTAGGATGGGGGGAATGGGCAATCTCGCATGATGGAAAACGGTAGATTGGGAACATAACATAGTTACAATTTAAAATTTTGCTTTTGCCCATTTTACCCCAAGCTTACCCATTCCAACCCTTAGAGCTATACATAGATAAAACACTATACCCATCTAACTTTATACTTCTGATTTGCTAACTACAAACCCATGCCAGAATTAAATCTCTTTAAATCATGCTTAAATTATGATCTGACATTATGTTCACAATTCTGCATTTCAATGCAGTTTTCAAGCTTTTGTGCCACTAGAAGATTTTAAAGTTTTTTTCAAAGGAGAATAGCAATAATGTTTTAGCTGACGAATGCTGATGCAAAGCAATTACATGATACCGGATTTATCAGCGGGGATGGCACAATGGTAGCGCGCTTGACTACCAACCTGAGGGTTGGTGGTTTGAGTCCCCGCCCTGTCGAACCTGCTACGTAGAGTGAGGAGAGTCGCCAGTTGACTCTCTGTAATTCCAGGCTAAAGGAATCGCGAGATGTGGTCACATAGAGAGGAAGGACCAGGACACTGCTTTGATAAGCTTAGCTTCTCAGTGTCCTAAAACTACCTTCGGATGCTAGGTAGCAATATAGAAAAAAAAAATAAAAAATACCGGATTGCGTCCATAAGATTATAAATTTTTGAGATAGCTCACCATACCAAAAATATGCCGTCTGGTTACAACAAATAGGATTGCTTTCAACTCATTTTCAATGCATACTATTGAAAAGACTGCTTCAGCTATTTTTCAAAGGGTGCAACGCAAACATCCAAATGGCGCAGGGTTCCGGAGTAGCAGCAAACAAGATGCATAATTTACATAACACCAAAAACAATTTTGAGCTATTCCACATCACCTCCAGATTGGAGTCTTTCAAGCCATAAGTGGCATGAAATGTATATATATTGGCTTGGTGGTAACATCATGTAACCAGAACACCACAATCGGTCAAAACAAATCTGATATGAGCGCAATCTGGTTTAAAAGGGGGTCTCAAATTTTGCCAGGGCCTTTCCTTAACCCTTTCGCGCCGGCCAACACGTTTTGGTGTTTTCACTTGTATCCCTGTGCGACCGGCCAACATGTTTTGGTATTTTCCGGGTATGTTCTAAATTAGGTCATTTTCCCCATATATGGCTGATCAAAACAAAGGGGGGATTGTTATAAAACAAAAGAGGAAGAATAACTCTATATGATTGGCTAAAGTTTGATAGACGTTGTCGTATGAAATTCTTTAGTAAAAGTGGTTTCAATTTTGGCGTGACATGAAGTGGTTGTTTTGTAAACAAAATGGCGTTGTGAGCAAAGTTATCCTCGAAGCTGAAGGGCTAGAGGCTTAAATTCATGGCGATTTATCGAAGGAGGGGAATAACAAGGCATTGAACAACATGATCAACACTTTGTTGTGTCGTCTGATTAAAGAAAAGCAATTTTGTTAGGTTTCTCTTCGACCAGGAATGAGGTGAAACGGGACGGTCGAAGGAAGCCAGCGGCTTAGGCCCAGTCAACTGCGTCAAACCAAGTTGGAGAGGAAGACATAAAAGGCTCAGAATGCTACTTGATTTATACTTCATCATGTTTGTCTGTGTTGTCTGGAAACTATTCTTAACTTTATAAATGGTGAAGATCATCAGCGGGAGAAAGTTTTACCTTGATCAGAATGAAAATATTTCATTTGCAAGGAAGGAGACTCGAGCCTCGCGGGAAGGCAAAGCCGCAAAGGAATTAGGCCATCTCTGCTTCTCCATGTGGTCTGCAAGCGGATATGTGAACAGCAAACAATATTTGTATCCNATAAATGGTGAAGATTATCAGCGGGAGAAAGTTTTACCTTGATCAGAATGAAAATATTTCATTTGCAAGGAAGGAGACTCGAGCCTCGCGGGAAGGCAAAGCCGCAAAGGAATTAGGCCATCTCTGCTTCTCCATGTGGTCTGCAAGCGGATATGTGAACAGCAAACAATATTTGTATCCAGCGAGTGAAAACAACATTTGTTCGACTTGCTTATGAATATGGAATACCGAAGATAAATAGAAGAACATTATATTCAAGATTAATTAACTTGCTCTCTCAAACAATCCTCGTAATAACTACGCAACAACTAATTTTTCGTAAGTGGCTCAATGTTTGTACGAAACAGCATGGTAAAAAATTCTATAATAATCAACAAAAATTATATATAAAATCTTTTGCCTTTTAGCAAACTTTTTTGTATAGAATGTCTTTCGATACAAGCAGTTTCTTCCGTTGAAAATTCAGTTTTAAATTGTGTCCTTCTTGCGCGATGACTAGCCCCAGGAGTGCCGGTTGGAGAGGGTCTGTTGTCAATGGACAGCCGGCGCGAAAGAGTTAAAGTGTGCATTGCTAATGTGCAATGGTTTGCTACCAGGTTATTGCGTTGTACTGTCAAATCTAATAATCATACCTTTCACCCATGAACTCTTTCCCATTCAAGTCATAAACAGCATCATCAGCATCTCTGTAGTCTTCAAAATCCTAAAATATCAACAAAAATAAACAAGATGACTCAGACTGAAGAATCTATAACATGGAGGACATGAACATTTATGTTTTGTCTTTCATGTAGCCTTTGACCACAATTTTGGAAGCCTTCCCACACTCCATGACTGGCTGATTTTAGAGCAGTGCACTCTTTTTATTCAAACGTTTCTTCCGTCTTGGGTCTTATTGATGATTTGAAAATCATACTTCCAGTAGTCATTGGGTCCTTAATTGTGGCCTTCATAAAAATTGGCCTAAAATGACCGTTGTTGCTTTTAGAATAATGGTGATTTTACTTCAGGCCTAAACTGTTCATAATGCCTCTTAAGACAGGCCATAAGACAGGCCAGTAATGGCAATTTGTTCTCACCAATGGCAAAACACATGCCCATTAACCCTACAGTATTCTACATGGGTAAATCAAGTACTACTTTTTCATGGGGGGGGGCAAAAAGGCCCCCCCCCTGATTTTCTCAGCAACAGAGATGTCTACGGCACGAAAATTGGTACACATAATTACCAAGCAATTTTTAATTCTAAAAATAGAATTATATGCTTATTAGCCACGTGACCTGTTGCTTGGCAACGCAAAAACAATGGAAATTTGCTGATTTTGGTTCTTCTCCTAAAAACTTAAATTTTTCAGAGGCAAATTGTTAATTTACAACTTTGAAGCTATCTATATGATGGATAATGATTGTTCTTGATAAAAACTGCCAAAAATTATTTTTTTTTAATTCTATTGTTATAAAAACTGTCAATCAAAGTCATACATGATACCCCAGCAAATTTGCTGATGCCATATTGGCATTTATGACCAAGTTTAAGTCATATAAACTAAAGGATATTGATCTTGAATTGTTAATTGATCAATTTCAATCATAATGTACTAATTATTTCATATTTTTATCATAAATCTTTAATTTAACAATGATTAGAATTTAATATGGATTTATTTTGCTACAGAGTTCGAGCGAGTTCATGTGAGTATTGATGCTATGCTTGAGTTGTTTTAATATTCCTTTTGAAACCTACTGCGATTTGTGTTAGGACAAAAGGGAAAACAACGGTTAGTTTTTTTTAAATGACTGAACAGCTCTTGGTTTTGTTGAACAGCTCTTGAGCATCGAACAGCTCTTGGCTATAAATGACTAATTATGTTGGCTGAATTGACCAGATTGACTTCGCTGAATCACCAAAAACTTGGCCAAAGTGACCATATTGGACGAAATAGAGGTTGGACAACTTTGCAATCTGGTTGGGTGGTGGAATCAAAACTGGGCTAGTATTGGGCGATTCCATTTTTAATCCATACAGGGGGATGGAAGTAAAATTCCAGGGGGTCAACAATGCTGCTTTTCTAGGATGTAAACATATTTTGACAAACAATTTCCAGGGGCTTCCAGACGCAAAACAACTTTCACCAAGATTTCCAGGGCGGTTGTAGAAAAGCATCTCCTGCTAGGCTTTTGCCATTGGGTATTCTCATTTTAATGGTCAACACCATACTACATTTAGAGAACAGATGATTCATTAATAAGAAACTGGCCAGCAAACCTGCTTTTCCTTTCAATCAACCAGAAACATGCTGCTTTTGATAATATAGCTTAACAAAGAAGTTCAAGTTACTATTTCTCCTAAAATTCCTAAGAAAAGTTGAAAAAATACTAAAAATGATGATGAAACAGTTGATTTTCAAACAGTTCCATGAATTTTAAGGCTTTATATCACTGCAATAAGCAATACTGTAGGTCTGAATTTTGCATGTTTTGATGTGAAAATACTGTAGGACTTTAAAGAAAATTTAACGAGCTTGCAAACCTTAAGTCAATACATCAAAACAAACGAAAGACCCTTAAATGGTCAAGGAAACATTATTTGATAATTTTTTTGAAAAAGAGCAAAAACATCTCCAGAAAATCATAAAGCAATAACTTGAAACATAATTTGCTAAAACTTGACTCTTTGGCCATTGGAAAAGCTAGTCAAAAGTTGTTTTCTATCAGCACCTTGGACTTTCACAATGTTTGTGTATAAAATTTTGCTGGCTTTAAAATTCCGTCATTCTGTGACCAAAGTGATTTAAAGGTATTATGAAGTCAAATTTAAGTATATAACTTAAGCATCATATTTTCTTGGTGAGATACACACAAAATATACTAGAAAACCAAATTTTGCAATCTGTGGTATTAGATTTATAGAAATTATCAACATATAACTTTTCCGTCATTCCGTGACCGCACAAAATAAAAACACCAAATGAACTCAAACAGACTTTATCAAACAAAATCAAAGGTTTTATTTCATAACAGAAGTCCTAGATGTTGTAACCAGTAACAAGGCCCAACAAAACATCATTAATTTCAGGAGAAATTTCATATAGGGTTATTGGCTTTCTCTTTCTGATGCCGGTAGATCTTGTCAAGGGTGGTGAGATACCAGCAATGCAAAATGCAGAAATCGCAACAACTTTGGTCTCATCTTCAAACATGAAGCAATCATCTTTTTT
>REGM01000369.1:34482-44989 GCA_004194415.1 Aurelia aurita
CCCCCCCCCCGGGGTTGCGCTGAGAACCAGTAGCGTCGAAAAAGGGCAGCGGGGTAAAAGGGGTAACCACCCCGAGGCCCGGGCTCCTACGGGGCCCGTAGAAGCTTTTTTGCCAAGCCCAGACAGCAATCCACCCCGGGACAAGCACGGGGGGGGGGTTCTTGGCCAAATTTCGGATAGGGGTGTGCCGCCAGCATCTTCAAAATGGTACCGTTGGCTAGACCAATTTTTGTGAAAATGATACCCTTGGCTAGAGTAATTTCTAGACCAAAAGTGCCATAATTTGCCGTTTTCTAGGCACAAATCACCAAAATTTCGCCTTCTCTAGGCCAAAATCGCCAAAATTTTGGGTTTCTAGACAAAAATTAAGAAAATTTTGCCTATCCTGAACGAAAATTGCCAAAAATCATACCCTTGCCTAGACTGGCATAGACTTAAATTGCCAAAAAGCATACCATTGGCTAGACTAGCAGTCCGTAAAAGTATACCCTTGAGGGCGGCACATCCCCAGGTACCTTTACTATGGAAGAACCCCCCCGTGGGGACAAGACAGCAATCCGGGCAATCCGGGCAATCCGGGCACGACTGCATAGCTTTTTGGGAAAGAACAATCTGCAGAGACCTGATCCACCCGGACTGGCTTTCGACGAAACCGAGCCGAGCAATTAGCATCTGCTAATATCTTCGTCTGAAATCGTTCACGGCAGATCGCCAGGTAGATTAGAAATAGAGGAAACGAATAAGACCTAGTTCTTCTAGGGGTAACCTGTAAACCTATTAAACCTGTAAACCTAGTTAATTTGCCTAGTTCTTCTAAACCTGACCTAAACATGAGGAGATAACTATGGTCAACAACACCAAGTATCTAAGTTTACAGGTTGACCACTCAATTGTCCTCTACGATCAAGGAAGTCTCTAGAGGAATCGGTATGTTAAAGTACAAGGGCGACGGAGCCACGGGGGCAGCGGGGTCAGCTGCCCCCGTTGCCCTGATGGTACGGGGGCAGCAAGGGGGCAGCTATTCCCTTTTCCAAAAAACATTTCTCAAATGTCCTTTTCGATACCTTTTACCCCTCGAGTTGTGTTCAGTCCTCCTTTTGATCCAATTTTCAGCAATCGCAAGCAAAACTCGACGTAGGTTACTGTTAAAGGGCATACAATTATGTAAAAGCAAAAAGGAAAGGCCACTATATCAATGTCGCTTGTTGGATTTGAATATGCTGGCGCCCGGGGTGGGTACTTCACTATCCCAGTCGTATACGTGGATGTGGGCCAGTTTTGGGGTAGTTTTTGTCACGAAAATTCTCGGAATGGGATATCCTTTTTGTAGAAATTTTCTGGGATTGGGGTCTAATTTTTGCTAAAATTTCTGGGAATGTTCAGGTTTAGGATAAATAACAAATTTAACAATTGTTTTATAGGGAAAACACTTTTCAGAAACCTCACCTATACTAATGTTAGAGGTATTCAAAACTCTGAATTCGCTGAATCCATCATACCTCTGGAATGTCTTCAGCACTAAGCAAATTGAATACAATCTGAGGATTAATTAATATTTTAGTAAAATTGCCTCAAATAAAAACTCGCACTTTTGGCCTCAACTCTTTCACCTTTAGAGGCAGCATCCTTTGGAATGCTCTAAGTGACGACAGGCCTAAGACATTACTATAGTTCGTTCGAGCATTGTTGTTCCTCCTTACATTCGTTTTCATCTTGATTAAAGCTTACTGTGAAATGTTCATTTTAGTTAATGCTAACCTGATAAAAGTTGATAAGAAGGGCAAGCGGGGTAATCGATGAGTAACTTATCGAATGGTCTACAAAATGATAGTATATCTTTGTTTCAAGCTCTTTATGGACCAGGTTATTGTTTTCTTCGTACAAATTTCAACAATTGACCCCATTGACAAGCTGAAGCAAACTGACAAGTTGCTTGACCAACTCAAGAAAACATGCTTCAATTTGACTACATTGCATTCAAAACTTTCTGCTCGCTTCGCTCGCAAACCTGAGCTACATTGATCGATTCTTAGCTTCAAGAAATCCTCCCAAGTCCCATTGAAGTCTCATACCTTTACCACTTACAGCCCAATTGCAAATCTAATAAACCACTCCTAAAAATCGTAAAATAATACAATGCACTCCTCGAAGAACTGCACAGAATTGCACATACACACATACTAGTTTTCCTCGTCAATTTGGATTCTTGTAGCGCCAAAACCCTAAATTCACTAAGGCCCTCACTAATTTCCACTCTTCCATCGCTGCTCGTCTCGTAGCCATACCTGTGACAAATAACATTTCAAATAAATTCAATAACATTTCTGAGAAGAATGCAATGTGTCAGTTCTCCTATTTTGTAATGCCCCTTTTGGAGTGGCTGCCCCCGCCGCTTCGTTCTCCTTCCGGCGCCTCTGTTAAAGTATTCTAAACGATACCGACCTGAGGAGAACCTTATGATGCTGTATAGAAGTCTCGTAGAGCCCTACTTTAGGTATTGCTGCCCTGTTTGGGGATCTTGTGGTGCTTCGGCCCTCGATAAGTTGCAAAAACTTCAAAATCGAGCCGCCAGGATAGTCACAAACAGCCCCTATGACACGTCAGCTCCGCCATTAATCAAGAATCTCGGCTGGCTCACTACGAGAGAACTGATCTATTTTGAGACTTGTAAGATGGTATATAAATCTTAGAATGCGCTTGCCCTTGATTACTTGGGAAGCATCTTTCAAAAGGTATCTGAAGCTACTGACCGTCAGCTGAGGAACTCGAAAACAAGCCTTAGGGTACCTCTACTGAAAACTCCAACTGGTCAGAAATCTTTTGCCCACATAAGGGCCAAGCTCTGGAATGCCCTAGATAGTGGTGTCAAAGCGTCATCCTCCCTCTACACTTTTCGAAGTAAATAAGCCAAATTATGAATCAACTCGTTTTTCTTTCTTTTTAATAGATGAATATTGTAAATAGGTCTATATAATATATTTAGTTATTATCAAATTATTATTTTAGCATGGCTCCCTGTAAAACAGTATTTAAATATTGAGTGGATTACCATGGATAAAAAAGTTAAAATGAAAAATGAAATGTATTGAAAATGAGGCCTGGTTACTCGATACCGGATTGCTTTTCACATCCGATTGGTTTCAACCCATCCTTGTCAAATTCGCATCGTTTTCATTGCAGTTACACGACACCGGACTACTATGAACCCACTTTTTTTATTGCATTTACACGACACTGAGTCAACCTGCACTGCGAAGTCAACGCCTGTTGTTCTTTACAACTGCGAAGCCATGTTTATTTTTGTTAGAAAACAAAGCAGTTTCCAAAGAAAGGTTTTGGAGTGGAGTGACATCGGCTTCATACAGTTACACGAGATGGAATGCGGAGTGGAGTGAATCGGATTGGTTTTCACCTCACCTCACCTCCAGAGCGGAGTGGAGTCACACCGGATTCCTTCGGTGGCTGTGTAACTGCACCCCCCTATCTGATGCGAAAAGCAATCCGGTGTGAGATGAAACCGTCGTCGTGTAAATAAATAACCCTTTGGTTCCTGTTGCGTAAAACCAGAGCCAATGAATTTCACGTGGAAAAAAATTGTATCCGCCAGGTGGTAATATGAACTGCATTCTTTGGCCCTTCAGAACTTCTGACGATTTTGTGTCCAGTTATATTTAATTTTTATCTTTACAAATTTCAGAAAAAATCTGCTTAAAACTTTGTATATATCAAAGAGTTTTCCAACGTGGAAGTTTTTATATGAGTTTTTTTTACTGTCTCACAACCATGTTTATCAAGTATCAATTATATGTCATGCCTGCCTGGTTAGGAAGGACAGAAAAATGGTAAAGGCAACCTTTGAGTAAGTTTCCTCGTGTTGTAAAAACGGTGGTATTTTTTGTTTTGTTTTGCAAAACAAACTTTGCTGTCTGAATAGGTATAGTATAGCATGGTTTCCACTTGGTAGTTTGGGTCGTTGGGTGGTTGCAGTCGTTAAGCCTGATTCCACGTGGTCGTTCGAGTCGCTTGGGTCGATAGGGTCGCTGGAAAAAATATTTCCACGAATTCGTTTGAGTCGTTATCATTTTTCACAACGACCCAAACGACTTGAACATTTAAGAAAAAAAGAAGGCTTATGAGAAACAACGAAGTGCTTTGTAATTTGAGGCATATAACAGACATATGACATTTAAACAATCAGCTCATAAGCACAAACGTGCTGCAATTAGGTAAATTAAATGTTTGAATTAACTTATTTTTTGTCAAGATTTTATGCGATCTAGTATTTTCATACAATTGTGCATAGCACAGTCACTGGTATTGCTTCGTGCTGATGATTTTCTTGACTGATACGAAGAACTAATATCAATACCACTGTGCCTTAAAGCCTCTAACTTGCTTTCTATGTCCAGTGAGATGAGAACCTGCAAAGTACAAATAAGCTTTTCATAAAACCAAGATAAATTGTATGCACCAAGAACGAAAACTTTCGTTAAATAAACCTTTGGTGAATAAAATTTTTGTCAAAGATTGTGTATATTAGGCAAAAAGATTGTTGGCACTTTTTCATTTTGCTTAAACTCTTATAACTTGAAACAGTCCTGGTGCAAGCGCACGGTTTTTGACAAGATAATTTCTTTATCAAATTTGCTTATTTTTCCGAATAAAACTACAATATTATACCGCATTCCCACTGACACAGTTAAACTAGCTTTATCTAAACCAGGTTAAATTTCAACCAATCAAATGCATTTGATTTGTTGGATTGACCAACTAGAAGGCTCCATTCAATAACCTCATTTTGTTTAAGCTGGTTTAACTTGCAAGTGTGAATGGGGTATTACTTTAAAACAGATGGATTTGTATTGAAACAGGTAGCTGGATGCTTATTCACAACATTTTGAACAACTTTTGTCTAACTTCTGAAGCCTCATCAAATTCAGACGATTTTTTCATAAACTTCAAGGTTTTAGGGTAACCAGGTGTAAATATGCTTCATTGTTTGAAATGGGAAATCAACCAAAAAGAAGTTGATTTACCAGATTTGATACCAACCTTTCTGCATTTATGGTTCTGTACAAATATCCGCAATGCCCAAACTGCGATTTCTTTTACATCAATCTCTGCATCTTTAGTTGCCATTTCAAGAAGCCTGCAAAAAACCATACAAATCTTATAAAATTCAGTGTACGAGGGACAGTTTGACAGATGAGAGGGTCAGCTGGTTGTAGAGCATCTTGCACCCATGATAACTAATATTTTAGAATGTTGGAATAAATTGACTTGCTTGGTCCTTCATAACATTCTAAAGTTGCTTTAGCATATTTTCAGGTATCCGCATTATGATTGCTAACGATAGAAATATTTTAACTGAATTTATGACTTACTACGTAGTGAACACAAGGCTTTCCATTTCTGCGAGTATTCAGATCATCTAAACTAGGATTTTTTCAATGAAATTAGGTTCAGTCTTTCAACTATACATTATAGACTTCCAAAAAGTAGATGGACAAAACAGGTTTTTGGCTTTGAAGTTTGTATTTCTCATCAAAGCATTGTCAAACAGGCATCAATCGAAATATCTCAATGAGCGGAGTTTTAAAATCGCAAGGAATTTGAGTTTTAAGGTAAGAAAAGGGGGTGTAGTCCCCTGTGAATTCTTGCAAATTTTTTGTTTCAAAACGTATGATCATCAATCTTGCATCATCTGAGAGCCCATTTCCCCCTAATTTCAAATATATATGATGAATTATATCATTTTGGAAATATTTACCGAAGACTGAACCCTAGTGTAGGTTACTGCCACTATAAATCCTTGACAAAATTATCTGTTACCTGTCTGTTAAATATGACTCATAACCTTCGAAGCACACATGATATGAACATGCAGTCTTCAGATTTAAAATTAGGAGGAAATGGGCTCTCAGAAGATGCAAGCTTGATGATCGTACGATTTGAAACAAAAAAGTTGGTGAAATTCCCAGGTGACTAAACCCTCTTTTCTCACCTCAAATTCCTTCCGATTTTCAAATTTCGCTCTTTAATATTTTTTTATTAATACCTGCTTGACAATGCTTTGATGAGAAATACAAGCTTTACAGCTGAAAACATGTTTTGTCCGTCTACTTTTTGGGAGTACTATAGTGTGTTAGGCTAAAGCGTTTTCATGCTAAATTTCGATTTCGTGGGGCAATTATGTAACTTTAACTTCATCAGCACACTGAAGATAACAACGAATAGACAACAGCGCATCTTTCTAAATCTCTTATTCGCAAAATGCCACAAGTAGGAAATTACTAAATTTGGTTTTTGTTATAGAGTAGAGCTTACACTTTAAGAAAAGTAGTAGGTTTCGAATGTTCTGTTTGCAGGGGCACAAATGCAAATTTTTGTTAGGAGGGTGTGCGTTCAAAAGACCGAGTTTTTTTCGCGAGGGACCGATTTTTCGCGAATTAAATGTTGTTGCCAATAAATGAAAAAACAGCGTTTTCCTAACTGTAATAATTTAACGAAAATACAACCATAACAGACATAATGTTTTCCCAACGATCGAAACGGAACAAAACATAACTGACATAACTGACATTACGTTGTCTCTGGCAGTCTCTGGCTAGCATCTTAGCCGTCTTCCCTAAATATGGAATTAAGATTGTCCGCTTAAAACCTCACGAAATAGGCATGTTTTTGAGGCATGCAAGCTTGCTTGTACGGAAACAATTAAAGATTGCTGTGCGTTATTTGATTCACAAAATTTAACTGAGCATTTTTAACACAAACTATCCTTTTGATATTGTAAAACCCGGTAAAACTCCGAAATATTTTTAATAACTAGCGGCTTGGCCAGGACAAAGTAACTGAGGGGATATTAAAACAAAGGGGTCTGAGGGCGAAGCCCCCAGGACATTTTTTGAGGGCACGCCCTTTAATTTGGCTTAGAACGCCTCTCTCGATCCCATGTTTGCCGGTATTAACATAGAATTTGTGATCATTTTGTGAAATTTATTCTAAAAGTTAGCATCCCCAGGAAGATTTTTGATTATACATCATTTTCTTTGGCTTAGAATCCCTATCTCCATCTCACCTTTACAAATTAGGAACTTTGACAATTTTGTACCAGTTTTCTATAAATCACCATCTTCGAAATTTTTTTTGCGCAAAGACCTTATACATTGTCTTAGAACGCTTGTCACAATCCAATGTTTGCTTGACCAGCAGGGGTAAATTTTGTAACAATAGCAGCTTTGGTTTGTTTACATTTTCATAACAGCCAATCAGCAAGCTCCATTTTGGAGGACGTGATCAACAACTTCGGGAGTCGCGGGTCCAAGCTGTGAGGAAAACCACTGGAAAACCACCCTCGCGACTTTTGCTTGCCGCGAAAATATACTTTTGAGGAACCCTTAGAAAATTTTAATCTGTATTCTCAGATAAATTTCCTAACGAATGCTCTTTGCCCTTGATTTGATTTGATTTGATTTGATTTCACATTTTTAAGGAGGGTAACCCTTCAGCAAATGCTGATTTTCAAGGGGCCCTCCATCTAAAATACAGTACAATGATGTTAATATAATATAACTAAAAGAAAAAAAAACCTATTTACAATAAATGGAATGTTTTATTAATCTAATGGAATGTATAATGCTAATCTAGTCTAAAATATCTACAAATCGCTCTAGTCTAAATATGGTTCTTGAAGGCATTAAGTGAAGATGCCTGCTTAACCTCAGTTGAAAGGCTATTCCAGTTTTTTGCACCTCTGAACGAAAAGCATTTTTGTCCAGTAGAAGAACTTTTCAAAGGTAGCCTTAAGTCAGTGGTTGTATTCCGTAGGTTGCGTGCGGCGCAATCAGCGTTTTTGATGAAAAGTTCGCTAAGATATCTAGGAGCAAGGTCGTTAAGGCATTTAAAAACCGTCATTCTCTGCTGCGCCCGGTTTTTATGAAATAATTTTTTATATCTTCGTCATTTCCACGGCCCTCTCGCTTCCTTTTGGGGGGCTAGGCCCAGCCCAAAGAAGTTAATATTTGCCTCTAGGAACGAAAAAACGGCACTCCCATTAGCTAAAAATCAGTTTCAAACTGGAAATTAAGGTTCAGCAGATACATTTACAGTACCTCACATAAGTGCTGCACCAACCCAACTTATCCTAAATGGCTTCCAATCGATCCTGTCGACAAAATTTGCACAGCGAAGAAAAATCAGAAAAATCGTCCTTGCTCTGTTGTGTAATTATTTCATGGTCTACTCCTCCAGTTTGCTTGCCAAATCTTGTTCAATGTTGTCCTAAAGTTTTCGTTATTTTATCGAAGTAACCAACTAGTGTTTCATTTCACTTTTAAATAAGTAGAGAAATTGACAATTAACTACCGCCAAAACACTTAAAAGAGAAACCCTTACATGCTGATTTTTCTTCGCTGTGCAAATTTTGTCGACAGGATCGATTGGAAGCCATTTAGGATAAGTTAGGTTGGTGCAGCACTTATGTGAGGTACTGTAAATGTATCTGCTGAACCTTAATTTCCAGTTTGAAACTGATTTTTAGCTAATGGGAGTGCCGTTTTTTCGTTCCTAGAGGCAAATATTAACTTCTTTGGGCTGGGCCTAGCCCCCCAAAAGGAAGCGAGAGGGCCGTGGAAATGACGAAGATATAAAAAATTATTTCATAAAAACCGGGCGCAGCAGAGAATGACGGTTTTTAAATGCCTTAACGACCTTGCTCCTAGATATCTTAGCGAACTTTTCATCAAAAACGCTGATTGCGCCGCACGCAACCTACGAAATACAACCACTGACTTAAGGCTACCTTTGAAAAGTTCTTCTACTGGACAAAAATGCTTTTCGTTCAGAGGTGCAAAAAACTGGAATAGCCTTTCAACTGAGGTTAAGCAGGCATCTNAGTAATGATGATGATGATGATGAAGGCAGCTGGATTGATTGTGACCGACTCTGTCCCAGGACATTGTTCGTTAATTGGTTCCTCCACGGAAACAGGACCACTATGGCCTACTGTGATACAGCGCGGTAAGTTCAGAGCAGAATCGGCAATCGGGATTGACTTTGGTTGTGATAAAGCGCGGTGGTACAACTATGTTTAGAACTATTGAAAAACAGAAACAATACGAGTTCAGAGCCGGATCGAGACCGACCTTATCCCTGTCAAATAGCGACTGAGACCGGGTGGTGAAATTATCGGGGGGTGTCACATCCCCCCCACACCCCTCTCATTTGCGCCCCTGTTTGTGGCATTTTGAGCTGTTGCAAGATTATCTTAAAAATCAGTAGCCACAATGAATAAAATTTCAAAGAGATTTGAAAGGAAATTGCAATATTTTCCGTCATCCCTGAAGAGATTGGAACATTATTGTACATGAAAATCAACTATAGGTTATAATAACCCTTTTGTTCCATTTCAAGACCTTGCAGGATGCGAGGGGCAAATCACTTCTCAAAATAATGTACGTGATTTTTGTGATTTTAAAATCATGAGATTTTTGTGTGTGATTTTTGTGATTTTGTGTTTGATTTTTTGGTAATTTTCGGTATTTTTTGTCATTTATTGTGATTTTTTTGTGATTTTTGTGGTTTTGTGTGTGATTCTTTGCGATTTTATGTGTGACTTTTTGTGATTTCCAAGAAAGGTGTACGAAACAAAAGTCAGTGATTTTCCCCTCGGCAGGATGAACAATATAAAATACATTGGGCCAAATGTTATTGTAAATAAAATGAAACTGAACTGAACTCTGAATGATTCTGCAGCTAAGAAAATGTAGGCCTACTATAGTTTATTTCTACTTAAGATATCCTATTGAACGTGATACCAAAATGCTTGAGGATCATCATTCTTCAAATATAATAACTTATCATTGCGCTTTTCAAAAGTCGATTTTTTCGCTACAAGCTGGCCAACTTGTGCGAGGAACATGCCGCTTGTAGGACTTACGACAAGGCCTAGCCTTAATTAGATTTATCTGTGATAGCCTTGATGATACGCCATTCCTCCAAATTGTTTGAACATCGAAGCAAAAATGCTCACAATTATAAAACGCTTTTCTTCAGTACGGCTTTGAGGCTGTTTTGCAAAATAATGTGAATAACCTCCAGCTTGTTTTCAGATTCTACCCAAAATTTCATCGAAAATTATCGCCGACCCAAAAAAGTTGGGACAGTTTGTCCGGGATTTTGCGCAGTTAGATTATGAGCGAATAGGTAACTTTAATTCAATAAAGTTTGGGGCGAAAACGACGAATCAGATCATAAGTCCAGCTGGTTCCTCGAAAGCTTCTTTTCATCGTAAACAAACACTGGCAATCCTTACGGTGTGACACGTAACAGAAAGAAAACAACGTTTCTAGTATGCCAATGAAAACACTATATCCACGAGGCTTCAATATGTATGGAGAATAATATTATTCAAACACCAGTTTCGCCCTGCCCTATTGTGCTCCACTATGCCATTTGGCTAGCTTTAAATTCCTTGTTACAGAAGAGGCTCCAGATCTTTTAATCAGGA
>REGM01000369.1:48544-59851 GCA_004194415.1 Aurelia aurita
CTTGATCTGGTCCTGTTCATAATCTGGATGCTAAAAATTTTGATATTCTGAAAATTCAATCATTTCTTGACCTTTTATTTCTTGAAAGTTTTCTTCTAGCACCATTTGGTTTGAGATATAAGAGATTCTAAAATAGTTCTCAAATTTAAGTGATAAAAGTTGAATCACTGCTGGGATAAGGGCTGTCTGGAGAGCTTTGTTTATGGATTGAAACACCACACATAAGACTTTTGTTTGGAGATCAATATAATCAAAACTTTTTGATGTCCTCGACAAGAAACTCACCTGCTTCGATCCAACACTTTCGTTACTCCAAGGGCGATATGAAATGCGCAGTTCTGTTGAAAATATTGATTTAGGCCTATAAGCCCCGATCGGGGAGCATGTGTCAATTCTTAGGCCCAATTTGCTTACATGTTTGCTACGAGAAATTGTTCATACCTTACTGGCAGTACCTTTAAACTTTCCATGGCATTTATTGTCTCTACAAGCTCTGTAAACATCATCTTTTTCCCCTTTTAATGGCCTAAAGTTTGTCTCTGCACTGCAGAGTGTTTCCCTCACAGCATTACTCATGAATTCTTCCTGCGTCTAGGGAAGGCACGAAGTAGCTACTACCAATGATCTGATTGGCTGTTATTCCCAGCGATCGCACCACGCAGCAACCACGCAGCAAAACAAGCCAGCATGGCCTTTAGCCGCTAGATGTCATACGCTCTCTAGGCTTGATATTGGCACTATCACTTCCCAATGCAACCCTAGCGCAATGGCGAATAACACTAAATGCCATGCTAGGTAAGGCCCTCTTCTGATGTATGACATTGCGAAGAGCATTGTAGCCTTGCATTGTCCAAAGGCTTCATATCGACTCGAGCCGATTCTAGCACTTTTCATCACACAACCCTAGTGCCATGACAATAATGACAACGGTGGACACGAATTTCACCCCAACCCGATAGACTCTACTTGTACTTTGTACTCGTGAGTCAAAAAGGTGATGTAATAATATTAAATTCTTTCTTTGAATTGAACGGCTTGAAAGGAACTATTGTAATTGGCTAGTCTGCACTTTAGCGGACCAGCTTTTAATATCGGCAAGCTATGTGTCATGGACAGAGGGTTAGGGTCGGGGTTAGGTTTTGGAAAGGGGGTTTTCAGGGTTAGTTAGGGTGAGTTAGGGTGAGTTAGGGTTAGTTAGGGTAAGTTAGGGTTGGTTAGGGTAAGGTAGCGTTTAATCAGGATTGCTGTAGTTGGGTATTTGGTCAAATACATTCCAGAGAGATATGACATAAAGCTAGTCTGCTAAAGTGCAGTCGTCCCATGTAATTTCCTGCAATTTTCCCATGTACATTTTTGATATCTTGATTATTTTCAAAATGGCGGAGTTTATTATATTTGAGGATGTGACGTGCGATCAAATTCCTAAATCGTAAACCACTAGACCAACAGATCTCTGCTTGCTAAATATTGTAAACCATCATAAACTGTGGCTTTCTTCAAAATTAAATCATTTTTCCTGGATTCATTTGGAAGTTGCAATAATTTCAAATTTATTTCAAATTTGTTCAAAACCTTGCTTGAGTTTTTTTCTAAAAAATAATCACGTTGCAAATTAAAAACATTTAACCATTAGTGTTAGGATGGCAGTTCCTGTATTCGCTCCAATCTACCTTTCATATCTTAATCACATCAGTCCGCTTATACAAGGCCTCATGACAAAACAGACTCAGAACAGGGACCAAATTAATCATTATTTTAGTCGCTACTTACTTCTCTGGCACCTTGATTTGCAACATGTCAGGAAACAAAGATGCAGAGTGTCGGGCCAGGTTTCCACAAGCAGCTATAGAGGAAAAATAAAATCAGATTGTATCGAAGTAGCAAACCATTACAACTGAAAAATATCGACGCCAGCATCTTCATAGTTGCAGTGAAAGGAGGTCTGTTTCCTATGAAATTCTAGAAATTTTTTGTGTACAGAGCAATCAAACTTGTAAATACAAAACCACTTTGAACTTCAGAAGAGCGTTCGATCCTGCCCACATGTAGATCGATGCAAGACAAGGATTATTTTCTATCCCACCGTTACTCCCACGAGAGCACTGGTAGGACGAGTCTTCCCCCTCCCATTCCACTTCTCTCCAAGGTCAGTTTTCAAGTTCATCCAAAACAGTAGAGGAATTGTCGAGTGAGGAGTTCAGTAGTTAGGTTTTGGGCATTTAGGACCAAGGACGTTTCTAAAAATAAAAGGGTGGGGTCCTGAAACATTTTCCCTGGGGCTTCGGCCCTGTGACTCCATTTTAATTGGGCCTGCCCAGTGCTTGGCGGCTGGCGGCTGGCGTCACTATTTCAGTACGATGGGACATCTACTTCTGGTCAGAGTTACGAAACTACATAAAAAATTGAGCACTTACCAATAGAATTATATCGTATCTTAGAAACAGCATCAGACAGTAGTTTGACGAGCAGTGGAATGCATTTTCGCAACGGGTTATATAAAGTATCATTGTGATATGCCATATTTCCCAGAGTAAATGTACCAGCCTGTAGAGAGGAAAAGATACGGACACTAAAACAAAATGTAAAGATGACTGCAATCAAAGCAACATCAAAATTCACAACTCAATGTGAGCCCGCAGAATCATAGATAGGATTGATGATTCGTGGAAACTGAGTCAGATAAACATATCAAAGTCAGGTCGGCTTGGCCCCAAAGTTGACCAGCAAGGACTAAGCCAACTTGCAATATGAGACAACGACTTAAACCTTCCATCGACGAAAATTTTAACGTTGCATAGTCATCGATGATTTTCCAAGCTCTGGTAACTCTGGGTAGCCAAATTGTACACTATCCAAGAAAAATATAGGCAACATTGTTTGTAATTGAATCAAACCACGGAAGGCTAAGTTACAAATATTGTTGGATTGGCATCATAGTAGTCTTAATGAAGGACGAAATATTTCTGGAAACAGCAAAACGGACATCCTTGGCCAGTGAGAGCGAGAATCGTCTCAATGTGGTTATCAATACAAATGTTCACATTATTAACCAAAATATTGAGAGTTTAGAAACCAAGGGCAGTAAGAAGATGTTTGTTTTTGCCTATGCCCATCAGTTTCGTCTGGACCCGGGTCTAGATCATGAGTTTACTAATAGTAATAAAGACTCTTCGTGTCATTTCGTGCCGCTCTTCCACTGTCTGTTCTCTTCGTGTCACTCTTACCCATAATCACCGCGATTCGAACCATCTTAGTCACTCAATCCAACAACTATAAACTACTAACTTTGTCTTGATCTCTGCTGCTAGCCATTTTGAATGGCGGCTATGGCAGTTGAAGGAGAACTGGGGTGCGCTGCGTTGAGCCATTAAGTGATAGAGATCGTTCGATTCGCGGTGATTATGATTTAGAGTAAGAGGAAGAAAACACACAGTGACATGTAAATTTCTATTATTAAAGAAGTTTCCAAGACGAATTTGATAAGCCAAGGAGGTGCAAACACAGATCGCCCTGAAGCCCTTGGTCGACCTAACCTACCAGACGGCTAGTGCATGGCAGAAAGTACTCATCACTATGTTCATGCGTATAGACAGAACAGAAAGGTCGATATCAACATGACTCTAATAATCAATTCATTTTACCTTTTTCTCGCTCAGATCAAAGCTGGATGCAATCCTCATAATTCTTTCTATAACTTGACTGCAATAACATATAGATTAAATAAATTTTCAGACATGTAACTATGAACTATTTGTATTTGTGTGTCAGAAAGTTTTTAAAGTTTTGACTCTATTCAATTCATAACATCCTATGAAGCCGAACAGAAGGATTCTCAGACATATTACACACATAAGAAACTTATAAAAACATTGAATACAATAAGAAATCCCATGTAGCCTACTATCAATGTAGAGTGATTTCATGACCATTCTTTTGAAAAACAAAACTATCTATTGTTGAACTATTATTTAACTATTCAAAACTATTTAAAATTTATTGCTGCTAAAAATATTCATTGCTGATTTAACTAAAGCTAATATTTGCATCCAATCTATAAATTTAACATCTTGGTTTGTAATCTCATAGATGTTTCTTCTGTGGGCTCTCTCTTATTTTAATAGATAGTAGGCTTGAATCAGCTTTTCATCATTAAAGCGAGTTCTTATTGATCTTGCCACTATAAGCAATGCAATGATGGTGATGATAATGATTATATTAGTTACGTTCTCGTAAACAAAAGCAAATTTCCAATAGAATCCATTGCTTTTAGTTGACACGCAAATACAAACCAGTTACTCTGGCAAACAAAGAAATGTCTACGTCTGAACAGTCAACCCACAAACGAAAACAGAGGAACCGCAAAGACAGCGTGATAGCGGGATTGCTAGTAGCTCGATGTGAAAGCAAGATGGGTTTTTCGGAGAAGAAATAATTTCATATCGAAAGTAGAAGGATATATCTAAACATCTACTACGATCTTAATCTATCTCGTATCTCGTATTTATAAGCTGAGTATTTAATGTTTGATCACACACAAAAATATACGGGAACTGCACTGACAACTGCTCATCTTCTGAACCAGCCAAATAAACTCGAGGCAGCAGATATTTCGATCTATCCTTGCACATTGGATGAAAATTCACCGCCTCTCTTGAAAACTCTTTTCGCTTGCACAACGAGTTACAGTAGTTAGCAATGCCGTTTTCAGGCTATCTTTTGCGGTTTCCTTTGTTTACGTTTGCGAGTTGACTTGTGAGCTGTTGAAATCCATTTGTTTGGGAATGCTAATCGTTTCCTGCTGGCGTGTCAATCAAAATTTATGGATGATATTGCTACGAAATCTGCCCTTGTTGTCTCGTAAAAAGTAGTACTGTCTTTCATGAACAGCTTGAGACACTTACTCTGAAAGTTGGGAATATAGTTCATCCGAATGCTTCAAAAGATTTCCAAGTAGGCTGCATGATCTGGATCGCACTGATGTACTTTCGTGGCAGAGTAACTCGAAGAAGTCTGCGCATGTTGCTGTTAAGGCAAAATAATATCACTGCATTTCCCGTTCAACAATTTCCAACATTTTTAAAAATAAGCCTTTGATTTCATTTTCCTTTAAACTTGAAAATGGCATAACCAAGCTTGCTCACTTGTAGAATGACTAATGACCGCCCAAGAGATCTTATGTAGACAAATCTGATTCAAATCAGTGACATTTATATATCACTGTGGTGCTATTTTCTAAATGAATGAAACGAAATAAATTTTCGATTATCATTGTTAACAAGTTTAATTGACTTCTGATTTTTAATGAAGTAGTTTCTGGTATTTTCACCACATAAGACAGTTGAACATTTTTTCATACAAGCATATTAAATATTCAGGCTAACAATCCATGAATATAAATCACATGTCATTTTTGGTTTGTCCATCTAAGCCCAAAGAATAGTTGTCGATTGAACTTCAATTGAACGGAAAATGAAGAAAAATAAAGTGGAAACATTAATAGTTTAAACACTTACCATCCTCATGCTTGATAATTGACAAAACAAGTTGAGCATTGTCAGGTGACGAACGAAGAATGTGTGAAAGGAGTGACAAAACATCGAGTAGTAAGTATATCGTAGTATCAGGGTGGGTTAGAATCCCGTTGAAGAAACGCTGCAACTATAAATGAGAAAAGGAATTGATCAATAATTTCTCAGGCAAAATACATGATCAATTTATAATGGGCAATTAGAAGTGGAGCGTTGTCATGTTATGAACCAAGTATGCATGAAATAAATGACAATACATCGAGTAAAAGTGACAGGGCAGTATCAGACTGGGTTGATATTCCATTGAAGAAACGCTGTAACTATACACGAGAAAATGAAGTTACCAATACTTTCTTAGGCAAAGTAGATGATTAATCTAATGGGCACTTGGAGGCGGATATGAACGAAGCATACATGAAATAAGTGATGATACATCAAGTAGTAGGTATATGGTAGTACCAGACCGGGTTAATACTCTATAAAAAACGCTGCAACTACACCAGAGAAAAGGAAGTTATCAATACTTTCCTAGGCAAAGTAGATGAGCAATCTACAATGGGCACTTAGAGGCGGAGATGAACGAAGCATGTATGAAATAAGTGATGATGAGGCTGTTTGCGAAATGGTTGATGAGCTGTCTGTCCGACACGGATTGATTTCTTAAATTATAAGGAAGCAGTCAAGTCAACTACATATTACAAATAGCCGAGAAGCGGACTCTGGTCCGCTGAGACCGAACTGCCCAACAAGAAAAGCTACCCAGTTGATATTTTGGCTTTCATTAACAAAAACAATTCCGTGTCGGATAGACAACTAATCAACCCTTTCGCAAACAGCCTCTGATACATCAAGCAGTAGGTATATGGTAGTATCAGACTGAGTTACTAAGACACGCTGCAACTATACACAGAAAAGCAAGTTATCAATACTTTCTCATGCAAGGTCAGTCAATGATCAATCTAGACAATATGGTGATACCAAAAAGAGATCTGTGTATTCGATCGGCCATACATCAAAATGATGTGATTGGATTGTGTTGATCAAGACTATTTCTTGAATTTCCTTTGCCTTACTACATATCAAGGAAATATAAGAGAGTTAATCAAATCTACTGAACATACCTTTATAGTTTCTTTCACCACTGCCGAAAATTGAGGAATAACAATTTCATCAGATAGTATGAGGCGGCAAATCAGCCCTGAAACAAAACGGATATAGAGATCTTTAACAGAAATATACAAAACGGTAAACTCTTGCGGAAAGAGGGGTGGAGGTACCTTGATATGTCATCTTGACTGGAATATGTTGCAAAATTTCTCCAAGGCAGCACATATCATTCCGCAAAATGTCTGAAAACAATACCCACAATTCTGCAATAGTTTTTGCAAAAAGTACCTCTCAAAATGGCACGTCCCTGTGCCACCAACATACTAATAGCTTCTTGTTTATTAAAAGAAATCTTTCACCACTTGTAACACAAAGAGACTTTTCAAACCGTCACAGCATGCTAAACCTACCACCTCTCTTTGCAACTTAAAATTGCATCGTTCAGATCCAGCGAATAATGCTGCATGATAGATTCACTTGATAAGGCAATACTCAGCAACACAATCATTTCATCAAAATTTACAACGACTGTCAATAACCATCATTTAAAAAGTGAGCCAAATTGGGCCTTTGCCATTAATCTGGATAAAAGCACAACCGTTACTGTGAAATAAAGCTAGCGTTTTAATTTAATGTCAGACGGAACAGACAGGCGGAAAATCAATAAAGAATTGAGGCATACACTAAAAACGCGTTGTACACACTACCTGTTTTTGCTTATGAAGTGTAGATATATCACACTTTAAGGCCTTCTAATTTTTACTTGGAAGAACAAATCATATTTCTTAGAATAAGTGTAAAAACAAGCACGTCGGAATGAAATCGACAGACTCGAATGAAATGGAGTCTTCAAATTTGCGAACTACCAAATATTAATGTGCTAGAAGGTACAATGCATTCTTTTCTGAAATATAAAGCATTTGTTTCATTGTACTTGCTGAATAATAAACATAATTGTGCCGCATATATATTGACAGTTACAACACACGACTATTAATAGCTACGGTGAAGGTGAAGGTGAAGGTGAAGGTGAAGGTAAAGGTGAAGGTGAAGGTGGAGGTGAAGGTGAAGCTGCGTTTTTAGCGCCAAGCGCTGGGATCGCAGAAGTAGAGAAGACCTAATCGAGTTCACGACCCCTTGTCATGACGTTCAAATGGTGGGGTTCTACCTGGGATCGAACCCTGTCCGCCTGACTGTTTTGGCTGCAAAGTCAGAGGACTACACCATTGCACCACAACACCTTCTTCTCTGTTGGCACACTTCTCAACTTGTCTAGGTTAGTAAAATATACGCAGGGAGTATTTGGAAACGGCCATCAACTGGAACTAAAGCTATATAACCAAAACAAAATAAGGAACTATTCCTTATTTTATCTTGATATAACTTACCAACCAAGACGCATGTGCTTTCTTCGTTGCTATCACATGATGCAAGATGGGATGAAAGGTTGGAAATAAGACCACTTCTGTGAAGGCAGCTAAAAGAAACAAATATCATAACAGGTTTGCCAATGCAGATAACCAATATTTTAACCAACACATAACCTGGCAAGTGAAGTCTTTAATTATTAGCTCTTTTAACGTCAGTCGAGCAAGGGTGAAATTTGTAAAACAAACGATTCAGCTCTACGACAGTACAAAATGACTAAATTTCACACCCCTGGGTGCACACAATCAAATAAAAATAAAAATTGAGAGGAAAACTCGGCTGAGATAAAGCTGTGGAATCTATTCTTCAGAAAAGCAAATCGCTTTGTAATGTCAGAGAGCTGAATCTTTTGTCTTACAAAATTCAACCTTGCTCGTTAGTCGTATTGAGGTACAAAATTTAGAAACAAATACTGGGGTACACAATGCATGCAGTGGGGTAATATTACGACCGCTTGTGATTAAAAACAGCCATCTAAACGTTAGCTTTACTCACAGACCAAACGAGGAATATGGGATTTGGTCTGTGAGTCATGCTATTTATACGTAGAAGTCTAATAATTTGCATTTTTTAGATGTACTGTGGCTGAAAGCTGGCAATTAAAAACTTTGTGTGGTAAGGCAGAGCCAAAAAGACATGGCGAACAAACAATGTTACCTTAACACTTCATCTAGTTGATACTGGAATGCATCCACAGCAAATGGTAAACAGAGAATCTGTTGAAAATGTATAAAATAACTTATCAATGTTTTGATTAGTAATATTACCAAGGACATCTAAAAGTCTCGTAGGCTTCACACCAAGAGTTCACCAGAGTAAAAGCACGTCAAAAATTGGGATAACGCATTTTCTAAATTCGTTTTGATCGCATCTTCAGTGAGTTGTTGCTTCTAATCCAAATGGAATCAAACCTGTTGATTGCATTCAAATGTGCTAGGACATCTTCATAGGCGCCTAGAAAATCTCAAATTTAAGCACAAATAATATCGACGCTGTTTTCTGTCGCATTTCTAATTCATTTCTATCGCGTTTTTACTCTAGTGTGAACGAAACTTTAAATGACAAAAAAGTATGTCAAATTGTCCATAAAATTTAGAATCTGTCATATCCCAGATATATGAAAAGATTTACTTGAGACAAGCTGGCAAGAGTGCTGAGAATAAAAATGACATCTTCAAAACATCTAAATTAGCATAAAGCATCCAACACACATATGCAGGGCAAGCTTTGATTTCTATAGTTGCATCAGTATTAGAAAGATCAAATAAGAAATTTATTAGGAGAATCCTTGACTAATTTTTCATATATGATGAAGCAAATCTATAACATACGGTAATGATTTTAAATGGTCGTTTAGCAAAACACAAGTATACTTTTACATAGCGTTTTTTTAATTCATTATTTGCTCAAGTAAAAACTGAACCAGCTACAACCTGAGGGGTGCCTGCACTGCAGGGCAAATAATAAATCTTGTGTCATACTACAGGGTGGGCAAACAAGTTTATTCACTGCCTAAAAATCATACGGCAACAACACTTACCAATGAACTTGTAGAATTCTAAATCCCATAGTTTATATGAGGAAGTTAGTTTATATCCCTTAGTTTGTATGTTTATGTGAGGAAAAACACCTCACCTGTCAGACCAAGGGCTGACAGGCAACATTCCACCTTTCCATAGAATCCTTTGTATTTTTCATTTTGTGTTTATATGACGAACGGAACATCACCGGAATAGTGAGATCCCACCTCACCAGAGGTGGAATCTCGCCCAGGTGAGGTGAAATTTTTCCATTTTCACGAAACACCATCGGTATGGTGAGGTGAATTGGCTTATTTGGCGATTCTTATTGGTTCATTCGTTCTGATTTGAAGAAAGCGAGATTTTGCTTCATCTACCTCTCAGCCCCGGGGCTGACAGGTGAGGTGAAAATCCCATTTAAACAGTGGCTGAAATTTAACTCGCCTGTCATCCCCGGGTCTGGCAGGTGAGGTATTTTCCTCATATAAACAGGTCCTTAGTTTCATAGAAGCAGGCAATTAAAGTTTTGAAAAACTGAATAGATACGCAACAATAGTATGGCGAATAAAAAGTATACCTTGACCATATCAAAGACAATATCTTGATTAGAGCTAATGTACATCTTCAAGCGTTGGTTCAGAAAGCTGTCACTTCTAAACAAACAGACAAGTGAAAATATAGAAATTTAAATATTCAGTTCAAATAATTCTTGAGAGAGACGAAATAATTTTGGATACTGTTCAGCGCGAGCAAAATTGTTATGATTTGACCCAAGGGGCTTAGGTTCCCTTTTCACGCATTTCACAAACACAGATATTTCGTAAAATTGAATTTACCTACATTTTCAGGGCTCATAAAAACAATCATAAACAATACTTCGATCGGCCGGCTATCAAGCAGAGTTCGATCAATTACAGTATTCTTGGTACTACGAGTTATGACTCAATGAACGCTTTTCATTTAAGTCTTAGAATCCTACGAATTAAGATGAAATTGAAAATCCTTACCTTTTATCGCAGACAAGGAGAAAATCAGGTCTTGTGAGTTGACTGATGCCAGTTAGCAATTGAAAGTCGATATGAAAATGCTCATCGTGGAACACAGAAGATGAATTCTAAATGAGGTAACAATTATCATTATGAGACGAGATTCACATTATGGTATTAAGCCTAACTTTTTGACGAGCTTAAAGTAATTGTTTAGCTGTGCAGGGCCAAAAGATATTCATGTAATCTAATCATTGTTTGCGTTCATCGAAATTAAAATAGAAGCTTGTCCACAATTAGATTCATTCATATATCATATGGCCTTGACCTTGATCTATAAGATCCCCTCCTGTTTAATTTTTTTTTATATCACTGTTAAAACTAAAATAACAACAACAAAATACAATATTCTGTGCCATCCATAGCAGAAATAGACATGACGTCATCTAGTTCTGGCTATGAACGGCACTTAATAACAACTTTAACTATGATCTCAGAAGAAAACCAAACAAAAATTTAAGCACTCTTGTGTACCATGGCACCATCCCATTGTGACGGGCACTAGCATGCACCAATTTAGGATAGATGAATTGATGTGAAAAATTATGCACTGGTAAAACCTTTTTAAACGTCGACATCAACCCTTTTCTTGCAGGTAAAACTATATCCTTTATCATGAACTAAGTCAATATCAATGGCAACGATGCCCTGTTCATCAAAATATAAGTCATTCTTAAT
>REGM01000369.1:73176-86637 GCA_004194415.1 Aurelia aurita
GTACATTTTTGGTTTTAGTGCCCCCCCCCCCCCCCCCCGGAAATATTGCGCTCTCAACTAAGCTGAGTTAGCAAGCACTCAAACAGAAGCAACAAAAGCACGTGGTGCTGATAAAATTGCCAAATTTGTGAACTTGATGACCCCGGTATTTTTTATTCAGCTGCAAGAAAATTCCATGGGGAAGGACTAGTAGATGTTTAATAAAGAGATAAGGGAAAAAACGAAATAGAGACAAGACAGGAGGAATAATGAAACTAAGATAGCATCTGCTTTGATAACATAGCGTCGGGAATGTTTGCCAATAAATGAGTTTACGTCTCTGCTCACTGTTTCAAAAGGAAAAAGTGGCGATCCTACGCAATTAGATTTCACTGAGAGATATGCTAACAAGAAACAAAATTAATTCTTTTTTTTTAATCCTCTGTTTAAGTGTGGGTGTGGCATATATCACGCTTCATAGCTAGGTTATTGGAGAATAAATAGTATTTAATGATTCTATATCCACTATAAGGCTTCATCTTATCTGTAGAAGTTTGAATTGTACGCCATTGTTATCTCCAGTGTTTTTCTTTTATGAAAATAAATTGCATGTTAACAAGTGTTGTTGCTTCTATCTTAATACTACTACGTGTAGTGTAGAGTATAAATAGTTTCTGATTCTTAGTTTCATGGTTTGATGATGAATCGTGATTCGATTCGATTGGAAACATTTCGGATGGTCAAATTTACTTCGTTTGACACAATGATTTGAGTCTAATATTTTGCCTTATGGTCACATTCATAACGAATGCGTCATAATCAAATGGATATGTTTAATATGGATATATATAAAAGGAGCCTGTTTGTTATCTTTCGCCTGGTCCTGTGATTTTGACTTTATCGATCTCGATTAGTCTGCTTTTACATTTTTGTATATAGTAAGCTATATAATATGTAAGCTATATAATATAAAGGTCGATAAATATGTTGTCAAAAAAAGGGATATCTTCGTCGCAGAATGACCAACACAATATATGGCGCACAGTAGCAAAAGTTTCACGCTTTGCGTCAACAAGTATACTGGGTGCGCCAAAAACAAACTATCCACTTTTGACAGGCCACGATAAATCGTACACTGGACCGATTTTGGTGATAATTGAGCACTATATCTAGTACTGACTTTATCTTTAGCGAAATACAGGATTAGATTCTAGGATATTTTTGTAAAATTTTTAGTTGTCTGTGTCTTGAGCTATACGCGAGTTTCTTAACAATTTTGGTCTCAAAAACACTGAAAAAGATCAAAAACGTCCATCAAATTTTCTAAAAAAGACTCGACATAAATTAACAAGGAGAAAAAATTTTCGTGGTGATTTGGGCGTTTAGAAATTGATTAGTTAGAATCCGCTGCACGAGCGTTAGTGCAACGACCGGCCTGTTGTGGAATTCTGGAGTACTTGCAATGACGCTCCGCAATACCGTCGAGTCCGGAAAAGACGGAATAAACGGGGATCTGGAATAAGCGGGGTGGATGGCGATTTCCTGAATCTTAATAAAAGGGGCCTGAAATTAGAACACACGAGTCTTTTTGACTGTAAGAACACCAGAGACAAGTTAAGAATCGCAGAAAATGCATTAAAATAAGAAACACAGTTCGAATCACATTTCAAGAAAGATGAAGTCACATGTTTCAAATTTCAAGAAACTCGAAATTAATGAATTAGGTAATAAGCCAGTCTGGAATAAGTCTGCTGTTCATGGATTTTTTGCAGAAAAATAATACGCAGGGGACGGACGCCTTTTTCGGACTCGAGAGTAGTGCTCTACTATATTGCACACTTACCATCTATGAACTCCACAACAAATGGGTGATAAAGGAGTTCTGGCCATGATAATCTGCAATTTGGATCTTTCGTCAGAAGTCCGTGCAGGAAGCTCTACGAAAATAAAATTTATTCAAAGTGTCATTACATACTTGCTCGTCAGATTTTGTCAGAATACGTTGTTGAAAAACTCATCTTCACCGAAACATATGAAAAACTTGGAATAAATTTGAATATTTGGCAAGATGCATTTGTCTAAAGCGGTGCACGATTTTTTCTATATTTAAAGCGGTCTTAGTTACTGTAGCATAAAACTCAACCATAAAATCCAACAATCCGCAGATCATCAGCCAAGAGATCATCAAAACTTCGAATCCTTTAAAAAATTTTAAAATTCCCATTTTGCTTCATAAGGATTACTAGCCTAGGCGTAGACCCATTTTCTAAAAGAAGAAAGGAACTACGAAACAAAGAGCAAAATTTTGCTACATCCAGAATTCTGGAAACTTAATTTATGCTGCCTTTGTTGAGACGCGTTTCACACATTATTTGAATAGAGGATTAAAATGATTGATTGGACGGCCGTAGCAAGTTGTTGCTCTTTGTTTCGTAGACCCTTTCTTCTTTTGGATATTGGGTCTACTCGTAAGCTAAACGATTACCGAATTAAGTTGCGATGTAATAACCTATGCAAGACGGACTTTGCTTTTTACCTTGAAAATTCATACCTTGACTTACACTGTTTAAAAAAATCATGCCTTATACTGGGTGGCTGAAAAGCGATTTCACGGTCTTGGGGGCTAGAAGCTGTGGTTATGGATTTTCTGCACCAAAAGCTATCTTATATTTCGAGATCCGCAAAGGTATATAATGTTACGGTGATGGAGAGCCAATAGTACCATTAATTTGTGGAGATTCTTTAAATAGCAAAGCATCTTCTATACCATTCTGCATCATACTTCTATACCGTATCTGATTTGCAGTTTTTGAGCTTTTGGGGAAAATGTATCTATAATTTAGAGCTTACTTTAAAGGTATCATCAATTCCATCAGGCCACTTCACTGGGTCCTAGAACAAGCAGAAAGCATTCACAGTTGAGGGATACATGATAGAGTCAGCTCGCAAAGCAAAGATCAAATTATACTCAAGCTAGCGGTGAAAAATAATGGCAGTTTCTCATTTTTTTTTCGTTATGTTTTTCGAAGAATCAAGCTGAAGTTTGAAAATTGAATTTCGTCTAACAAAGGGGCACACCAATTTGTAAGGTAAGACTTGAAAGAGAACAAAGAAATCTATAAACAACACCATTGAGCCTGGTTTCATTATTCATAACTTGCAGTTCCAAATTGATTACTATTCAAACACCAAAAATTTGAAATTAGCCAACTAGAAAGCCCATAAAAGGTTCTGCATACTCAATGAAAAATGCGCAAAAGGTCAATTGGTACAACAGTCGTAATTTGAATGATCATTTAGAAATAAAGCACAGGTTTTCTTCTGTCGTCTGTTATCATTTAACGATTTTAGCCCATGACAACGGGAGGGTGGGGATGATATTCTGAGACTGACCCTTTCAAGCATGCACGCTTAATGAAATAAACAAAATAGATATTGAAAGGAATGAGTGTATAGCAAACAAATTTGCAAAAGGCCATGAGCGAGGATATTGTTGATAAAAATAAATGTAAGTTAAAAGGTACCTTCCGGATAAGACTGACAAGCTGAAATATACTATTGGTGTAGAAAGGAGGGAATCCAAAGTAAAGCTCGTACAGTATGCAGCCAAGCGACCTGGAATAAATGAAAGAACAATATAGATAGGAAGGGCTTGCCTCAAGCTTATTTCATGATTTAGCAGGCACCTCCCTACCCCGTCTCCCTTCTTTCTTGTGACGCCGTGGATTAGAAACTGCAAAATAGCAATGCAGACGGAAATTGCAAAACCGACTGGGGGCAAGTCTTTGTACGTATCGGAACATATATATGAATGAGAAACAGGTAATTGGCATGGACCACGACATGTTTCGACAAAAATATACCCATTTCTCCTATTCATGAAGAGACAGCGAAGGCAAAGTTCTTTTCGCAAGCTGAGAAATTCAAATACCACTACAGAAAAGGGAGTGTTAAACATTCAAGTCTGATGAAAAACGTAAAGATTTCGAAACGAAGTTCTATTGCATCTAAGGAATAGGCGTAGAACATCAAATGGTAATAAATTCCAATTCAGCCTTATCTTCTTAAATTCAAATATTCACCTCGAAAAATGAAACGCTTTATCAAGTATATTTTCAGAATGATCGGGTGACTAAAAAAACGCTCCCCCCTTCAACGGCCATTTCTCCCTGTGTTTCGAAAGCACTAATATTTGCAAATGTCTTGCTTACCAGCGGATATTTTCAATTGGATTGAAAGCATTCTTGGCTTACTGAATTAGAGATAATGTTTTCTTTTTGTCTCGTTTTCTTTTCTTTGTTTAACAAGAAAGATTGTCATTAAAAGTTATTATCGCCTTTATTTTGTTATACATTTTTTTTAACACGTCAGTTTGAAAAACAGTGTGTGTACTATAACTTTTTCAACGTGTCTAAATATTATAAAATTAAATGAAATGAAAAAAGTGACATCGGCTACTCCTTTCCGAATTTATCGCAGATTTTCTTCATCGACAGAAGCTATTCACGGGCAGAGCACAATGAAAATGTTCTTTTTGCTAACTTACCACAAATCTGCTGTATGGTCATAAGGCTTTTCTTCGACAAGTTCTGGTGACATGTACAGTGGAGTTCCCTTGGAAATGAAATTCAACAGTTTCAAGAATATTGACAGAATGTAACAGAAAATATACTAGATCAGATAAATCAACGGTAAAGCAAGCTTTCAGATATAAATGAATTACAAGTATCATTTCGAAAGATTTTATGCAAAATCTTATGAAAGGGCGCAACGCAAATGAACATTAATGAACAAGCCTGGAAATTGCAAATAGGAAATTTTATTCTGGTACAAATAAGCAACACTATTGGCTATAACTAAAAAGCTAAAGAATAATACATTTACTAAAGCCGGAGCTTTGCTATCTGCCATCGTTAATCTGACGAGTGCCTTAAATTTATAATACGTATTTTATGGATAAAGAACGTACTTTTATTGATGTAAGCACCAACGTTTGGAAACTCATTGCTCTGGCAAACCTACAATAGAAAAAAGAATGTAAAAATGTAAATAATTTAGAGATCAAATTACAGCATGCCTTCATCAGTTACTGACTGGGTAATAATTACTTAACTGGGTAGCTCACTAAAATTATCAGCATTTACCGGGTATATGATCATCGATTATCTACCAATTTCAAAGACTTGTAGATTGTTTTACCAAGGAAAAGCTAACTTATTTGTGAAAATCTGCTTCCATGCAATCGATTGTACCACTCAGTTGTACCAAGCTATATGTAATTTTAATTAGAAGCTGTCTTTCGTGAGGTTTGAAAAAGAACTTGAAATGATGATCAAATTCTATTGCTCTAGTATGCATCTAACCACACTAGTATGCATCTAACAGGAGGCTATAAAACAAAAGAAACACAATGAATTCAGGCCATCTTACCCGAAGTCACACAGCTTAACTGTTCCATCTTTGGTCAAAAGAATATTCTGAGGCTTCATATCTCGATGTAATATTCGATTTGCATGTAGGTAATACAATGCCTCGACCAACTGACAAGCTATGCTTTGCACCTGAAATAAAATGGTATTTTCAAAATGGGAACTGTAGCATTTATTCGCAAACAGTTCTCAGTGAAAAAAAAAACGATGCTGTGCGTCGTTCGTACAGATGCGAAACTAAATTCTTTGAAACCATAATAATGCACAAATACAGCAGAAATGCTACATCTTTTGAAATCATAATCATCATCCGGTGCCATACTTTACATCTATACCATCCATAAAGCTTGATATGTTACTCTATTCTACACATACCGGGTGAAATAAAAACAAAATCTTGGCTTTTCAAAAATCACCAAAATTCAAAAATTCAATTAATGTTGAATTTCTCCTTTCAAGGTGTTGCATCAAAGATCAAATTGATCTAGGCATATTGAATATCCTTTCAACGGCTTTCAATCAACCACATTCTGACATTCTATCAGCTACCTGGTTTTGAAGAATACTACAACAAAATTATGAGCAGATCTACATTTTTTGCATTCAAATTCCTTAACATGAATGCCAGACATTATCTCGCGATCATGTACAAATCAAAAGTTCAATGCAAAATCATGAAATTAAGAATCCTTGAAAGATTCAAGTTGTCTTTTAAATCATATGGCTCAAAATATGGATTTTCGTTCTATCTTTTAAAGTATTTGCATAATTTAGCATAGTCTTTTTAAGTATCTACTGTACTGTATATCATCTGCTCGAATTGCCTTCATAGGGCCCATTGCTGAAGCCGAGCAGTCCATCCCTACTGGCACCTTATCCCAACAACTTTAATCTTTCTCGAAGGAGAGAAGAATACAGAGCTTTTTAGGATGAGTTTATAGCTTAATTTGGTTTTTGATACAGTATAACTTAACAAAAATAAATTCTAAAGATAAGTAGCAAAAGCGCATTTTGAGGATTTTTCAAATGTTTAACATTTTGTGTGACTCGCCCAGTACTGTACTTACTTGTTCCAATGAAAGTCTACCATCATCTTCTAATATTTGAAATAGCTCTCCTTCTGCATATTCTATGACAACACAAACCTATAATGAGACATATAAAATGGGTGAATTCTCTTTGCACCCCTTCTGTATCAAGAGCACTTGGATGCCTGTTGCATACAGTACATGGTGATCAAAGACAAGGAGCCTCGTAAACACCGACCCCACCGGGCATAAAAAAGACAGCGGGGAAAATTCCCAAATTATAGATTTTAGACCAGGGGCGGGATCACAAAAATCGCGGCGGGGAAGAGCAAAATTTCGGCGGGGAAACAAATTTTCTTGGCGGGTCATCATTTCACCTTGGCGGGGATTTGTGGCACACATCGTGGAGCATATCTCTACTAAAATTTAGAAACAGGATGTGCGCACTCATTAACGATTCGTTACTTCTAGTTTAAATGAAAAAAGAAAACAGACAAGTGTAAGTTCAAAGAAAAATACAGTATGACGTGTATGTATTTCTTTCAAAAAAGTTAGAAATAAAAATTAATTTCTTCTATAAATAAAACTCTTTTTCTTAAAGTCTTGCAAAGGCAACAGACAATGGTATCCGCTGTGCTCCTCTGTGTATTTTCTTTCACTCACCTTGGCGGGGATTTGTGGCACACATCGTGGAGCATATCTCTACTAAAATTTAGAAACAGGATGTGCGCACTCATTAACGATTCGTTACTTCTAGTTTAAATGAAAAAAGAAAACAGACAAGTGTAAGTTCAAAGAAAAATACAGTATGACGTGTATGTATTTCTTTCAAAAAAGTTAGAAATAAAAATTAATTTCTTCTATAAATAAAACTCTTTTTCTTAAAGTCTTGCAAAGGCAACAGACAATGGTATCCGCTGTGCTCCTTTGTGTATTTTCTTTCACTTGGGCAATCGCAAGGTTTTACGGTCTCCCTTAGTGAGAAAGTGTTTCATCCAAAGATAAACGCATTATCATGAGGCATCGCCACAGCAATGAGAACTTTTCATCAATTTACAATTATAAATTGTTCATTAGACCAATTCTTAATGTCCTCACAATTATTTTGCACAGTGTTTCAAGTTCATGTGTGATTGCATCCCTAATAAAGCCTCCAGGAGTGCAGATTATATGTATAGCTATTCACACCTGAAAGTTGTAAGAAAACTGCAGTGTTCAGAAACTACTACAGTATTTAAGGAAAAATATGTTATTAGCAATTTACCTCTTTTGATGTCTCAAAGGAATCAAGCATTGAAACAATATTCTTGTGCTTTAATCTTCTCATTATGTCAATTTCTCTTTGCAAACTCTTCAGTTCTTTCTCAAGTCGATTTGCTTTTGGGATGAATTTCATGGCTACAATCTGAAAGAATTTTACTAATCAATAGCATGGTATAGGTGAAGGTTCATGGGTGAATGGTTTTTAGCGCTCACTAGAGAAAACCAAGTCAAGTCTCTCACCCTTCCTTGTCAGACTGGAAACTTGCCCAGACTGGAAAGTTTATAGAGCGTGCGCAGGAACTATGCGGTTTTCGATCTGAGGTGAGAAGTTGCCGAAAAACAAAATACCTATTGTTTTAACCTATCGTTCTCAACTGCCGAAATCCGCGAAAATTGTGCTTAGACCATCTCAACTTGCACACACAAAATACAAACTTTCTAGTCTGGGCTTGGGCTAGAAACCCCATCCGCCTTATTCTGGCTGCAAAGTAAGGAGACTGCACCACTGCCCAACAACCCATACTGGAAAGTAAGCATGGCACTTCTCGCCAAGATCTTGGGTGCATACGGCAAGGGCTTCATGTATGCAACTTCTAAGGTCCTGAAATGTACTTATAAGATCCCATAGGCGACACTACAGCACGGGCAATAATGCATACCAGCCATTCCATAGAAATGACAAATCTTGATGGAAAAAATTATTTTGGAATTTGAAGATGAAAAATTGCTTTTTGAGTAGTAGAATAACTTGCTTATGCAAATTTATAAAAAAAATTCTCAAAAATGGCCGACAGTGGGCGTGGCCATGGCTACAATAGTCTCTACTATTGTTAGACATCATTGATAAACTTTGTACCTTTTTACAAAAATAGCTCTCATTTTTTAATTAGATAGGATTTTGTACTGTTTTTTATGTTATTAACTTGATATTATAACAGAGAATGCTATTGCAGCAAAATTTTTTTTGTCAAGAAACAAATAACTATGTAATTCCGCACTGAAAACACCCTCAGTGAAAGGTCACGCGAGTCACATTTCTCATAATAAAAGTATTCTCATTCGTAACCCTTTAATTTTTTTTTTCATCATTAGACCTTAGTTTGGTTCATACAAATGTCCATGATGACACTTAAATTGAAATTGATCACCTCAGTAATTTTTGTAATAAATCACCCTCAAGTTTGGTCACGCGAGTCACAAAACATGAGTCACAGTGGAAAACTGGTCTTTAGAGTTGATTTTAGGTAGAAAATATCACGAAAATTGTATGTTTATTTGGGTACAAGGTCTATACTGGTTACAAACATTTAAAAAATACTGCTTTTCCATGAAAATGCTCAACAGTAAATTTGACAGAACAAGATTTTGCAAAAATATAGGAAGCCTTTGAGAAATTTTGAGAAGCCTGAAAACCAACTTTAAAAGGACAAGATTTGTCAGGTTATTGAAGTTTGTGACCCTTTTTGGGTCACAGTTCTGTAAAAAAGTTCTCTTTGTAATGTTATACTTCCACAGCCATTCCATAGAAATGACACATCTTGATGAAAAAAATTATTTTGGAATTTGAAGATGAAAAATTGCTTTTTGAGTAGTAGAATACCTTGCTTATGCAAATTTACAAAAAAATGTCTCAACAATGGCCGACAATGGGCGTGGTCATGGCTACAATAGTATCTGCTATTGTTAGATATCATTGACAAACTTTGTACCATTTTACAAAAATAGCTCTCATTTTTTAATTAAATAGTATTTTGTACTGTTTTTTATGTTATTAACTTGATATTATAACAGAGAATGTTATTGCAGCAAAAAAATTTTTGTCAAGAAACAAATAACTATGTAATGCCACACTGAAAACACCCTCAGTGAAAGGTCACGCGAGTCACAATTTTCATAATAAAAGTATTCTCATTCGTAACCGTTTAATTTTTTTTTTCATCATTAGACCTTAGTTTGGTCTTCATACAAATGTCCATGCTGACACTTAAATTGAAATTGATCNTGATACGATTTGTATACGAATTTGATACGAATGTGATACGAATTTGATACGATTTTGATACGAATTTGATACGAATTTGATACGAATTTGATACGAATTTGATACGAATTGAGTATACGATTTGATACGAATCTGATACGAATTGGGTATACGATTTGATACGAATTGCGTATACGAATTGCGTATACGAATTGCGTATACGAATTGCGTATACGAATTACCAAAGCGTCCAGCACAAGAAGGGTGCGAAAGAATACTTTATTTCCTTGAGTGTGTGGCATGCCCTTTTTGCTTCCTTCAACTTGGAGGTAAAAACGTACAAATGAAAAATCGCAATACATTATAGATATGATTCAATCGCCGTGCTTACATATACTTTCAATTTCAACGCAAGAATCAACGTCGAGGTCAACTTCCCTAGAAGTGTAAATGTAGTTTCTTTTCCACCCAGAGACTGTATTTGCCTAAATATGGGTAGCAGAAAAATAACGGTTGTTTCAATAAAGACCAGCTCTCGTATCAAAACCCCCATTTAGTTTATACTTGCCTATTTAGGCCAATTCAGTCTCCGAGCGAAAAAGAAACTCTGTAAAGTTTAATTTCGATTGCATCCTCCATAAAACTTATTGATTTACAGCGCCCCCCGCTTTCTCATTCAAGAGAATACCCTATAAGAAATTTCCAATTAGTAAAAAATAGCTTTGCAACTCTGCGAAATATGATTAATGGAATATTGAGCATTGAACATATTTGTCCGACGATTGCAACGTCAATACAGACCGGGTGTGCGTGAGCCACGTTGTTTTCCTAATCGCGCTCCACAGCAACAGCTCAAATATCGTGGTTTCACACAATTCTCATAGCCCTATTCACACGTAATTGTCTGTGACTTCAATTTACATCGCACTGGCCATTCAAAAACTAAACCCATTACGTCGCAATTTTGGCAGAATTTTAACAAAAAAGCTAATCACACCACGTGTATTTCTCAATATAACTGAGGTGGTTTATGCTTCAGATCAAACAAAATCTACACTCGTAGACAGCCGCATCATTTCTCAAAAGCATGGATTTTAGCGAGAGCGACAGTGACGTAGATTGGCTTTTTGACTCAGATTCATCAGATGGCGAAGAGTTCAACGAGGATATTCTCAATCAAGGTAAATTTTACTTTCATAGTATCAAAAGTTTCTAATCGTGAAGGAAAATTTCCAATTTTGTGCATAGTAAAGATTCAAAAGTGTTCATGTGGTACAGAACTTGACAAATCTGTTGATAAATGGAATTATTTGCTCAATATTTTCGTCAGACACTAGTCACAGAAAATCGTCAGATAAGATCCGAAATGGAAGAAACGAAACTTTCTCGTTGCTAATAGTTCGGATCTATCTGATTAATTGATTTGATCAGTGTCAGACGAAATTATTCAACAAATTCTCAACGTAATTTAATAAAAGTTTCTTAATTTTGGAGGCAAATTTCCACGTTTTATTTTAGTACTTAAAGAGAATCAACGGATATAAAGGGGACGCGCGGCTATTCTATTTAGCCTATTGTATTTGATGATGTCGACACGTGTGCGTGGATATTGTTTAGCCAGAGGAACAATAGTGTGCGTAGGAGTTTTCTTTGTCCTATTTATAGACGACCTCCTCTTAGCTCCGTTGATTCCCTTTAACGTTTCTGGGTTCCTATTTCTTGGGTTCAAGAATCATGAGTTCTATCACGAGTAGTTCCTATATGACAGCTATATCGCTTCAGAATAGCTTTTAAATAAGCCCGGTTACCAAAGAGTTTTCAGCTATTTATCTAAGATAATTTTCATATGGTTTGGGATAAAAACTCCGTCGAATTTGTATATTTGACTCGTAAAATTGTATGTTAATTCCAAAAACTATGAGGAAAAGATCTAAAAAGCTATCTTTCATAGCATTTTCATTTTATTTTGTGAATATTAGCCCCCTCTCTAATAAGCCCCCTCTGGAGTCTCCAAAATGAGATAAGCCCCCCCCCTCAGTGGCTTTATAGAGCTTCTATAGTATAAATCTTTCATATGAAATACTATTTTCTGAGAAAATGGCTGTTGGGCACAAAAGAGACACTTGCGGTGGATATCAAAATACTGTAAGATCAGCTTTTAAGTGTTTATTATTACTCCTCAAACACGGTACCAGAGCTTCTTAAGTCCTAAAACCGGTTTTTCTTTTAGAATAATTTCTTATAGAAATGTGTTTGTACCTTGGCCTGGGCATGAATTAGGATATATTTCATATTATGTAACAGATTTGATCTTTACTAGTAAGAGCATCTATGGTAAGAGTAAGGGAAACTCAATCAATCCTTCTTTTTCTTCAGTTAAAAGAAAAAAGCCGGGACGCACAGCCCTACATGACCTGCATCCAGAACTTGTTCCTTGTGTGAGAGCATTCATTGAACAAAATACAGCTGAAGCTCATCTTAGGCGAAGAGATTCTGTCATGTACACAAATGGTGTTTCATTGAGCGATATACGTAGTCATGTGAAGAAAGCTCTTGGGTTGGATGTGAGCAAGGACACGATACACCGTTTGATGAAGCCACCAAGGAGAAATACCACTAGTGGGAAACGTTTTAAATGCCTTATTGATGCTCGCGTTCCACCAAAGCGTAACAGTAAGGAGAAAGTTTTGCACAAAGATTTTCATTTTACCTCTTCGCAAGTCAATTTAGTTAATGAAATGGCCTACTTAAGTGAAGGAAATACGCTTACTCTTTCGGTGGACAACAAGAACAAAGTTGAAGTAGGCATTCCTGCAACAAGTCGCCGTAGCCAAATACGAACATTCTACTTAAAAGATGATTCGCCAAATTACCACGACCACGATTTCCCGAATCAGAATTGCAAGCTTGTTCCTGCTGGCTATCAAATTTTGCGAAACATGCCCCAGAGAAGTCGTTCTCTGTCACCCCAGCGAAAACTTGATATAAGACGAAGGAGATCAATTTCAGAAGGGTCACGTTTATCTGAAGCACAGCTTTCAAGAAATTTCGCGCTTTCCAAAGACAAGTTGAATCGCCCAAAGATCAAATGGCCTCGCTCTGGACCCCTTCTTGTTCAGCTGTACCCTTCCCGTGTGATAGAGAGCACAAACATAATGCACGTAAATCACATGATCAATTTGATCGAAGAACAACGTAAACTCAAGGAAATCAGAAATGTTGTGGCAATTGCAGATGGTGGCCCAGATTGGTCAGTAAAAGGCGTCACAAACTTTTTGTCTCTGGGCCTGTTGTGGATGAATGCAGGGCTAGATTCTCTCGTAGTACAGTGCTATGCCCCAGGCCATTCCAGATTTAATCCCATAGAGAGGACCTGGTCACATCTGACGAGGAACATCGTTGGAGTTACTTTGCCAGACACCATAGATGGAAAAGTTCCCAGCGCTAATGATGACGAGGGCTGGCTAAATGTACTTGACAATGCGACAATAGAATGTGCGAAGTTCTGGGACAATAAGATGTATGCAGGATTTCCGATAACGGTGGAAAAGTTTTTGAGCAATAATGAAATGGTGAAACCTTTAAAGAAGACACACATCCTTTTAAAGGAATTTTCGAATGCTTCTTCTAAAAAGTTAAAAGAAAACGTCGAATTTGCAGTACTGCAGTCAAGATACGCCTTCCTTGTCAAACATGCAACCAGAAAAGCCTACCAGTTGGAGTTTTTGAAGTGCAAAGATGTCAGTTGTCAGCACTGCCAATCACTATCAAATGGCAAAAA
>REGM01000369.1:110929-144213 GCA_004194415.1 Aurelia aurita
TGCGGTACACCTAAGACGGTTTTTGTCCACGTGCTGAATGAACCATTGACTTTTACCCTTTGCTTCCTGTCCACGAGATAGCTATGGATGAACTGCAATGCAGATCTACTGAAACCATATGCATTCAACTTTGCAATTAATAATTCGTGATTTAGACAATCAAAGGCTTTCGAAAGGTCTGTCAGGACGGCCCCTGCGACGCCCCCGCTGTCCAACGACTTTTTGCAGGTTTCAACTAAACGTAGAAGTGCATGCTGTGTACCATAGCCCTCTCGAAATCCACAAAGGAGTGGAGACAAGAAAAATTGGACAAAAGGCAGCATTTGATCTTGCATCAACCGTTCGTAAATTTTTGATACTGATGGCAAAACTGTAATAGGTCTGTAGTTCTTCTTCGAAAAAGCATCCTCTTTTTTAAAGAGTGAACTTATATCTCCAGCTTTCAATTCTTTGGGAAAAGTACCCTTGGATAAACCAGAGTTGAACAAATTTCGAATGGCAACAGAAAATACATCAGAATTTTCCTTTAGAATTTTTGCAGGTATGCAATCAACTGGAGAGGCTTTGCTCGGATTAAGCTGTTTGATTTTAACGGCAACTTCTTCGATAGTGACCTCTCTGAATTCAAATTTGTTGGAAAACTTAGCATGCTCATTTATTTTGCAAATACTTGGATGAGCTTCATATTTCTTAACAGATTTGTCAATGGGATCTAGTATATCACTTGTTGGCAGCAAAAGTGAGTCATTTTTAGAGATCCCTAGGCTGTTTGTAATATTTGCAAAGTAATGGTTGAAAATCTCTGCAATTTGACAGTCCTGACTTATCATTTTTCCGTCTTCAATCAGAGTGATGGACGAATTTACTTGCACTTTGTCTGAAAATAGTGGCTTTACAGTTTTCCAAAACTTATGATTATCTGTAAGATTATTAAGATCAATATTCTTATAGTAATCAAATTTAGCCCTTCGTAGCAATTTCACACATTTGTTCCTCTGCTTTTTGAACGCTTTAAGGTTCTCTTCAGTTCTATTGTAGTTGTACCTATTGCGAAGCTTAGTTCTATGCATGTTTTCTTTACGCAAGGCTTTGGTCATGAAAGGCCCATCGTTTGCACGAATGTACTTTTTCTTAACGGGTGCATGTTCATTCAGCACGCCCATGACCACAGCTTCAAAAGCACCATAGTCCTCATTCTCACTTAATTCAGGTGAGAGCATATACAAAAGATGAGCTTTGAAGGCTATGGCGCTAAATTTGCCGTAGTCCCGATAGGTGACTATCTTAGGCCCCCTTTTGACAAACCCACCCTTCAAAACGGTGACAATCATGACATGAAAATCTGACAGTCCAGTTTCTATCGTGACAGTGTGCTGAAAACTTCTCCTTTTATTAGTTAAAATTAAATCAATACAGCGGGGATTGTCAGATTTGAAACAAGTTGGGCTCCTAACAAGACTACTTAAGTCATAATTTTCGACGAAAGCACTGATAACGGTTTCGTCTATTTCGCTGTTAAAATCTCCTATCAGAATGAGATTTTCGTATTTTCTACAATAATGGTCGAGCACCTTACCAATCTCCGTAAAGAAGTACTGGAAATGTCAGCTTTGTTGAGGTATTGGGTAAAATGGGTAAGAGTTAAAACACCCCCCAGTAACGACCCCGCCAGGCATTAAAAAGAGAGCGGGGAAAATTCCCAAGTTATAAATTTTAGACCAGGATCACAAAAATCACGGCGGGGAAGAGCAAAATTTCGGCGGGGAAACAAATTTTCTTGGCGGGTCATCATTTCACCTTGGCGGAGAAGCGTTTCAGCGGGGTCGTTACTGGGAGGTGTGTTAAAACGTACGTTTGCAAAATGCCTAACTTTGATTGATATAGCGTATCACGTTGCTTTTGAGAATATATTTGAAGCATGTCCCAAGGTTGTCATTTCTTTGTTGTAAAGTAAACAGAAATATTAATTTCCATTGAAGGAAATATAGTGCAGCTTTTTGCTCAGACTTGCCGAAGTGGTACATGCACATCCAAGCTAAAGATAGGGCTAGAGAAATGCAAACCTGCACAAAAAACCTAAATAGGATGATTTTCCAAATGGGAGACTTCTTTTATGTCATACGGTATATTCCACTTTATCCCAATTTAAAGTTCTAGTCCAGACGGTGCACTCAAAAAAGGATGACAAGGGGCTTGGCCCAGAGCTGTTCAATAGGACCCAAAATATATATCATTGCAAACGGGAAACCCAAAAATATATCCATTCAAAATATAACCCCTAAAAATGAGTCGTTTATACAGCCTATTCAGTCTGCATAAAATCTTTTGCACGTCATGTTTTTACCCAATTTGAGAGTTTGAGAGCAAGTTCAATGTTTCAAAGCTCAAAAGTGAGACCCAGCGATATATAAACGAAACTAAAGAATGAAAACTAAAGAAATTAAATAGATGAGCATTTCTAACCCCCAAAAACATAAATCTTGTCATCTGGTACACACAAAAATAATTGGTTAACCCCCTGGGTAGCTCAGTAAGTGAACAACCCCTATATTTCGTGCAAATCGAACTCAGAGAGAAGCCTTAATTTTAGATTTAATTTCACTTTGGGAAAAAGCAAGTTACGCACAGCCGTCAAATGTACATAAATAATGTCCAGGTATCCAAAGGAAATTCTTTTATTCACTGCTTACTTAGAAAAGATAATTTTCAGGTACATTTTTATTAGACATCCCATGACTGTTTATGTACATTGAACCATTCATTATAAGTTACATATTTTGCAGCAAACGGAAAAAGCAAATGAAAAACAAATAAAAAAATCCTCTTTGATATCTCGTGTTCGGGCAAATTATCGAATAGACCTAATCGGATAAGGTTTGTTTACACTCATTTCAAGTCATGAGACCAAACTCTTGGAAAGTTCTAGAATTATGCTACTTTTTACATTCATGGCACAAGCTTTCATGGCACGAAATATGCTAAAGAAATCAAAAGATGTTTTATCAAGAGATTCATCACTTGCTTGAATATTTGGGTGTAAACAAACCAAAAGCGATTAGGTCTATTGGATTGTTAGCATTAGACTTTCACATTGGTCTTAGTGCCTACATGATGAAAAAGGGGTTACAGTAATCGCAGAAAAGTGCGGCCAGTAGTATAAAAAAATGGAGAAATGATTATTTGTGAATTTTCATTAGCATATATCAAACGAAGAAAGAATAAATCTGAATAAATGTGTCACCTTATTTTTACTTATCTAGTTCTGAAAAATTATCGTATGTATTTCAAAGTAATTCAAGCAACAAATTCCCAGCTTATGCAAAGTTTCCGAGGAAGATGTTAATTCTAGGGATCCTATCCCCATCTTCAGTTACATACGTATTTCTTCCCTGAATAGCCCCTATCCAGGTATTTGCCAGTAGCGGTGCCACGGGGGGGGGGACTGGGGGGACACGTCCCCCCAGTTCTCGCCAGGATCGATTCTGTAATTCGTCTAAATCCGATGAGAAAATATCGGGGGGGGGGGAGGTGAGATTTTAGCAAGGTACTTCATCGTTCCTATTGTCGAGCAATGTGAGTCAAGTAAACCGAGCTAAACTTTCTTATCGTCAAAAACATTAAGAAAATTTGACTGATAGAAGAAATTATTCAAAAAGTGTAGGAAATCCGAATAAATGTTTTGTCCTCGTTGTTTCTTATGCATAGCTCGGTATTATTATAGTTATGGTATCAGTGGAGTAGTTTCTAGAATCTATACAGAAGCACGTTTGCATATATTGCTGTGAAAGTTGACGAAGGTATAGGAACTTCCATGCCGATGTATGAGAATTTTAAAAACTTTTGGTACTTTTATAATCTCTTGTTTCTTATCCAAAACAACTTTAGCTCGAGAAGAGGCCTGATGATTTATATTTGATGTTAATAGTTAAGCCTCTAATATATTTCATCTTAATAACTAGCTAGCGTTGTTTTGCAATTTTTGTTTCGTAGAAAAAATTCTTATCAAATTTTCCGACTGGTGACTCCCAAGATGTTGACAACCTCATTCCTCCACAGTGTTAACAGGCAATTAAAGGGCGTTTCCTATGGATAAAAGGGCGTTTCCTAGAATTAAAAAGGGCGTGGCCCCGAAAATTTTTCCGGACCCCCAATTCTTTATTCGTCCCCCCACTCCTTAGCGGCTGGCGCCGCCACTGGTATTTGCTTTTAATCTATATTTGCGGCTTGACTGTTGGGTTGTAGAATCTCTTTGTCAGAACAGCTAATCACCACGTTTTGGCATGGCATGTCAATCAAAATCAACGGATGCTATATTGCTACAAAATCCGCCCTACTTCTGCAGATGTAGGCTTGCAACATTTCGCAAAGAGCCTTATTTAGAAACGGTAGTTATAACTTCATCTTAAAAGCTTCATATGTGCAATATCATTCCCTGGAATATTATTTCTTTTGTTTCTCAGACAGTTAATNTCCGGACCCCCAATTCTTTATTCGTCCCCCCACTCCTTAGCGGCTGGCGCCGCCACTGGTATTTGCTTTTAATCTATATTTGCGGCTTGACTGTTGGGTTGTAGAATCTCTTTGTCAGAACAGCTAATCACCACGTTTTGGCATGGCATGTCAATCAAAATCAACGGATGCTATATTGCTACAAAATCCGCCCTACTTCTGCAGATGTAGGCTTGCAACATTTCGCAAAGAGCCTTATTTAGAAACGGTAGTTATAACTTCATCTTAAAAGCTTCATATGTGCAATATCATTCCCTGGAATATTATTTCTTTTGTTTCTCAGACAGTTAATGAATGCTGATAACAGGCTTGCATAGTCTTCAATATAGTTTTCAACTTCCTTATCATTTAAAGACTGCTTTCAAACCGCCAAGCTTATCTTTTTGTTCAAGATTTTATAGTCCATGAAAGTACAATAGACAGACATTGCCTTTGCGCAAAGCATGTTGGTTGATCTTCAGAAAGGCTGTCTCAGCCAAACGTAAAAAATAAGGAAGGGCGAATTTTTCAATACAATGGATACTGGCTTGAATAAGACATAGAGATTGGACAGCATCAAAAATTTATTTTACACCTTCTGCGCAGTGAGCCATAATATTTTGCTCTCTCTGCATATTTTGGTTTGATGATCGAATGCACTTAGAGGCGAGAAATTTGTTGCTCAGAAAGTCAAATCACTCTTTTTCTATTTGGAAACCTGAATCTTTTGTTTCGAAAAATTCGCCCTTGCTAGAAAAGAGAAATTCCGAAAATATGTTGCTGTTGATCCATTATAATCTTTTCTACCACTTAAATAAAAGAATGAAGGCAGTTACCTTATTTGTGCTAGTGGCTTGTTGAAATAATGACTACGAAATTTTAAGACTTTTTCAAAGTACAATAAACATTATTTCAATATACCAAATAAAGAAAACTATGCTTGAATAATGAATAAGAAGAACTCCAATTTGAATACCTGGAGAGTCAAAAAAAGTATAGACGTTTGAAATCCTGTAGCTCTCAAAAGCGTTTAGCAGATTCCTATAAACTGAAATGCTTGCGTAGCTAACATATCAACTTACATAAGCAAAATTTAGTTTGTTAAAATCGGTTTATTTTGCTCATATTACAAGCTATTTTATAAGAATGCTTTATCTCAAAATCCGTCAAAACTGGCCTACAATCCTTGATCGTATTTGCTAGCAATTTAGCCACACAGCTATCATAATCAAATTCTATCTGTCTATCTTGTCGGTCAAACGTTCACTAGGTATATAAAGAGGCTGTTGCGTTATCGCATACACTCGGGTTTGTAATTCAGCCTTTCTTTCGTCTATTTCCTCTTACCTTGACACTGGATCGCTAGCAAATCATATCAAGGATTTTAGGCCTGTTTTGAAGCATTTTGAGATTAAGAAGTTTTATAAAATTGCTTGTAATTTGAGGACCATACAATTGATTTTGACAAACTAAATTTTCTATTTTAAGTTGATATAATAGCTGCACAGGTATTATCAATTTATAGGGATCTGATAAATAGTATGAGAGCTACAGGCTTTCAAACGTCTATACATTTGTTTGACTCACCCGGTAGAGCTTGCAAATTGCACAACTTTTAAAGTGCAGGAATTCCTATCCATCACGAATGAGAGAAGTATTATTCAAGTGCAAAATCTAAATTAATTGAGTTGAAAACCTGACATAATAAAACACCAATAATTTATTAAAACCTGTACAACTTAGTTTAAAAATTTTTCTATTGAGCCTCAGGATATCACATTAACGGGTAATGAATTAATAATTTTTCCGTCGGAAAAGCTGACTAAATTTGAATTAAAACAGTAGTGTGAAGGACGTACTAAACTACTTACAAAACTGGTTTGCAAATGTGCTGTTAAAAATACTGTGGAAGAATTGTTAAAAATTGTAGGTGGTCTTATTAATGAATAAAGTACCAATAAGCATTTTTATTGAAACGCTGGAAAATTGGATAGGGGGAGAAAAATTACAAACACCAAACACGTCTATGATTAGCGTAGCTGGAAAATGACTATTCTAGCTTTACCAAACAATACTCCACCGGGTGAGTACAAACAAGCGTGCGACGTTTGGAAAAATACCGTTCCCTGAATATCAAAATAAACATACGTGGCTTCAAGAGTGCCACTCAACCAGCATCCTTTGCGCGCTTCACTTGTTGCCTTTCGACTGCGGTGGCCATTTTTATATCACAACATTCCCTTCAAAGCGTGACCGCAAAGGATGCTGGTTGACCGGCGTTCTTTAAAGGGGCTGTACAAGATCTTAGTAAACAAAGATAAAGATCAGCTAGCCAACGTCACAAATTCAATGAGAAATTCCTCTCTAATTGGTGTGTGGCATAGAATTTCTTTAGCCTGCAGTAGCCTTTCGTGTATTTATACTAAACACATCTAAACCAGTAACTCCAAATCCAGCTGCATCTCTAAAATCGTTGTTGATATGAAAAATCGTTAGCACTTGGCTAATTCTACAAAGTTCAAACCTATAGAAAATATCTTCATTTGCAATGTATCTGCTGCTATTTGCCTGCATTAGGGAGACAAAGTCGTGGCTTTTGGAAGTTTTGCTTGTACAGCCCCTTTAAACCGGTCTCTCCTTTCCAGAGTTATGGGAGATTTTCTCTAGAAGGTTCCTTCAAAAAGTCCCAAAGAGCGGCTGAAACGAGTAACGATGATCAAATTTCGTCGGTTTTTCTTGCCTGGAAGCAATAGTATTACTTGCTTTAGCACATAAAATCCTCTTGGGTTGGGAGGATTGAATCCCTTGAATAATTTTGTTACACTAGTAGGGATAACTTTTCATTCTCCCAAGAGGATAAAACTTGATAAAGTGTGTTCAAGTCATTGCTGTAACGTAGAAATATTTAGGATATTTGATTGTGATTTCAGGCCATGTTTTCAGGCCCTGTTTTTAGGTTTTCAAAAAAGTACCTTCTTGAGATAATCCCTTATAAAATCGGAATGGTATGACCTATTTCCAATGTACTGGGCAAAATTCTAGAATTAATTAAACACATTGGCCATTCAATAAGATAAGAAGATGTATTGTTGTTTTGATATTTAGGGAAGGGAAGCCTTCGGTTTGCGTCCTCTCTGACTCACCCAGTATTGAAATCTAAGACCCAAGACCCAGTTTTTTTACGCGATGCTCGTAGAAGTCGAAAATGGAAAACAAAAGTTTGGTCTCCTGTCTGCAAGTTGCAGCAGAATTTCAATATATTTTGCCATCTATAATAAGAGTGACGCAAAGACAGACTACATTCTTTGTTACTCAGAGTTTCACGCTATACAGCGATCATCAGACAACTGAAAACTAAATTTTGCCATCTAAATTTCTTTTGGGTAGCCACACAGCAAAAAATCTGCAGTTTATCCGACATCGTGTAAACTCATTCAGCCGGCAGAATTTTTGGATGTATTTGTCTTGATGCTCTTTGGGCTATTGTTTACCATTATTTATATTCTTCCTTGCATCTTTAGGTTTGGGTTAAAGCACTGACCGCGTAGCCGGGGGGCTGGGGGGCTGAAGCCCCCAATAATTTTCCAGTGATTTTTTAAGTTTTTAAGAAATTATGTTTATATTAGCAAGTACCACCTTTACGGTTCATAACATAAGCACTATCGAAGTTGCAACTATTTTTATCCATAGAAATGAAACATAGGATACAAAAATTTTGGAATTTCGATTAAAAGTTGGATCTTTTACCGATACAAACTTATCGACAACGATGTTCGCGTTATTAGTTCTATTATGTTCAAAATGTTTATTTCTGAAATTAGAGAGGCTTTATCTTTCCATATTATCTACGTTCTGAAATGTAATAATTCCGCGAGACTAAAGCAGGATATTCCTTGCTGCAAGCCAAAAGATGCTCCGGTACATGAACCTTTCGCCACCAAATGAAAAATTGCAATGATGTACACTTTGTCTCTCGATTATTTATGGTAATTTAATGGCTTAATATGCTACTAATGATGATCTTTCCTTAGGCGTTTCTAGCTATGAAAAGGGCGTTGGTCGCATTTATAGCGAATGTAGAGGGCGTGGTCGAGAAATTTTTCTGGGGCTTCGCCCCCAGACCCCTTCAGAGTTTTCCAATGCTTTCTAGCCCCCTCAATCCATAATATGCTCCGCGGTCGCTGCGTTAAAGACAATGGACGGAGATATAAGGCATCTTAAGTTAGGGGCCTGGGCAATCCAAATATAGCCTATTATATTCCGTTGTATTTGATTACCTCAAGAGATTATCAAAACAATTGGACAAATAGAGGCACGTGGTCTTCTTTTGTCCTATTTTAAATTAGACGCTAAATGTTTATACATTCTTACTAAAATACCGATTTTCATAAAGTTCTGCCGGTGAGGTGTACAAAGGGGCCAATAAGGTGAACCAAAACAATTTCACAAGCTACATCGCGCCTAGCTTCCTGAAAGCAACCGTTATGAATAACAATTTGGTATCAGCATGAAGATGAAGGGCTTTGCTATATTTTGAGATGTTGTTTGTCTGTCAGTTGAAGCTTTGACTACCCTCCAAAAAACCGATTTAAAAATTTGGTGATTCCTTCATTTCTCTGTCAAAGTTGGACGTTCCTCATCTTTTCCAGCCAAATTTCTTAAAGTTGCCGAAAAAAACCGAATTCTATATTGGCTTTGGATCATGACATTTAAATAACGAGCAGAAGTCAGTCTTTGTGCAAATAACACATTTCCCTAGACGACTTCAAATCTATCTCAATATTGAGTTTCACAAAATTATGACTGGCAGATGATGGAGATTACTTCACTCTAAATGATAAGTATAGGATTGGAAATTGTCGTTGGAACCTGTTTTTTGGACAGTAGTCCTAGCTTAAAGTGACCATGCAACCTTTCAAAAGATAGCCCAACCTTTCACCCCTTAACTAACATACACAGCATGTATCAATACATTTCAGGTAGCTATTTATGATCTATAGCTCCTGGAGTTTTTTGGTATCACCCGGTATAGCAATGGGGATCAATTTAAACTTCCCATCAACCGCAAATGAAGAAATTACTACTTGAATTCAAGGTATAAATAAAGCTGAATTGAAAAGATAAAACGGGAAGACATCAACACATCAAAAATAGCTTTAGAAAGCTGCGTTTAAAGAACTGTTGTAGAATTGTTTTGAAGCAGGGCCGTTTGCACCTGCGCAGTTAAAGACAATCGATTGTGTTAATAAAGAGCATGTTCGAAACGCCACTCACCTTATTCCAGTGCAAAACATCAACTGATTACTGAGGTATGAAACAAAGACCAGATTACAAGTCAAAATTAGTTTACAGCAGGCGTTTTGGAATTGCTTCTCGAGATAGCTGTTGTTAAGGGTTCTTGCGGCCGGAAAAGTCTGATCCAAGATTATTTTGACTTCAATTTTCAGAGAAATCTGGAGAGAAAATAAAAAAATACATTTTGATATCAAATCAACTTTCAACATGGAACGTGAGTAGCAACTTTTCTCTTTAATCTGTTAGGATTTGTTGGTATCTGTTAGGCAGTTATACCTGCTCGCTGCAATGTGTTAAGCTTTGGGTATTCACTTAGCAAATTTTGACGCTTAGAAAGCCTTGTAGTTGATCTCATTACAAGTTTGCTTCACTGCAACAACGTGCAGTATTACAGGTAAACATTTATCAGACACTGCCCTGATATTGCGCAGCATGTTTATACGAAAGATTTGCAGCATTCTGATAATGCAATAACTACAGCGTCAACGCTAATTCACTGACCAATGGCAAGCCGATTTATATATTATTTGACGTTGATTTATGAAGTTTAATTCTGGATATAACATGTTTGAATTGCAGTGCAAATATTGTGATTAAAGCACATTGTGGCTATGGTATGCTTGAATAGTCAGTATCTTGTCAAACATGCTACATAAAATCAGATTTGTCTATTCTAAGGAACAGTTGCTAAACGTTCCGTTGCACCAATGGGCATTGGAAACCACTGCCATGGCAAGTTATGATCAGTTTAGAATAAAATAATGATGCATTGGAAAAATAATGATGCATTGGAAGGCATTTGAGGTAGGAATTTAGAGTAGAAGAAACATAGCCACTGTCAATATGCTTTGCTATAGGACTAGGAAATTTCAGCTAAATGGCAATTATTAATTAATTCTTCATGAGGTATCTTTGGTTCTTTTTATATCACTTAAAACTTTGTACTTTAAACAGTAACTTGTTCAACATTTTATTAGCGACACATAAAAAGATAGCAACTCGCTGGTAGTTGTTTTAGTCTCGAAGGCATTTCACAAAAATGTTTCTTCTAGGAATATGAACGCTCTGCAACTTTAGACATGAATAGCTCTGACATGAAAAGCTATCTGCTTGTGGTTTGCCAATAATTTTATCTGCGTACGTTTATGTTGAAATGCTAATTCGATTATCAGATTTCAAGAAACCTACATTAGGAAACACGTAACGAACTGAGCAACACTCTGAATAGAACTGACGCCAGAAAGGCGTTCCTATGTTATAGAAACCATAGTTCTACTCGAGAACAAAACTGCTCACTATAATTTAGTGACATAAACTGTTTGGACAGCCTGTTGGCATTCATTAGTGCATTCCTGATTTTTATCTGAAAACGACGAGGACGAAAGGTCCAGCACATAAGAAGACAAATTTTGAAATAGTGTGGTCAAAACAGGATTTAATCACATTTCGTCACCTTTTCATTTATTTCCAGTTTATGAAGCTTCACATTTGTCTATAGTTTGCTTTTATCAGCGTCGCAAAAGTACTAATAAGTTGAATTCTAACTTTATAACTTTGCAAAGATCAGAGAGGAAATAAAGCTGCATTGGCATAAACTACCGGAGGAACAAGCCTACAATGTAAATACGTCATATTCTATTGNGAAGCTAAAGCGCATCAAGACAGTTTGAAATAATCATTTCATATATAAAGCTGTCAAAAACTCTGACAGGAAATGTGCAACAAAATTGACTTTGTTTCAATAATCTAATGAAGAACAATGAAATTACAGTTTGAAATATGATGAAAAATGAGGAAAATGTTAAATATTCATAAACGGAAATTACTTTGTATTGACAATGGCATTGTTTTGATCTCCTCTCAGTTTATAAAGGAAAAGCACATATCACTGCGAAATAGAAATAGATAGTCAGAATCTACTGCCAACCAAGCAATTGCCAAGGACGAAGTAATTTAAGTGTCTTTTATCGGTAAATAACTAAAGATATTCACACAACTCATAGATAGAGGCGCTACTTTTGGATTCTTCAAGTTTCAAAAGTTGGGACATTTTTTGCTGATAATTTTGCGTGTAGCAGTTAGCGTTTTGTGATATGTGTTTAAGAAGAATTAATGGTATTGGAGAGTAACGCCGGGCGTTCAAGGTAACTGTTTCTTTGCATGTAACTCATGGATGGATGCGTTACTTTTGAATTCATCAGGTTTATAAAGATGGAAAATTCGTAGCTCATGATTTTGCTTGTAGCAGCTAACGTTTTTCTTGCATGTGTTTAAGAAGAATTAATGGTATTGGAGAGTAACGCAGGGCGTTCAAGATAACTGTTTCTTTACATGTAACTCATGGATAGATGTTGGACTCTTCAAGTTTCAAAAGTCGGGAAATTTTTTGCTGATAAATTTGCTTGCCCTTGTTTCCTGGTTGAGAAGAATGAATGGAATTTGAGAGTTACACAAAGCATTAGAGGTAAATGTTTCATTTCTGACAAAGTAGCTTTAAGTTCGTTATAGCGGGTGAGTTAAAAAACGTATAGAAGTTTGAAATATAGGCCCGTTGCGAAGAATTTTGAGATGAAGCATTTAATAAAATCACTTGTATTATAAGAACGATACGACCGATTTTGACAAGCTAAATTAGCTATCTCAGTTAATATGTTAGCTACACAAGCAGTATCAGTTTATAGGAATCTGAGCAATTGTTTTAGAGCTACAGGCTTCAAAATGACTTTAAAATTTTCTGACTCACCCGGTAGCATTCTTGATCCTTGCAAGGGTCACATGGAGAATTAATTAATTGTCACAGTATTACGATTAAGTTGCCAAAAATTTCACTCAACCTGGAACGATAATGCAAGGGCTAACTTTTATATTATTAGCATAAGATATTTAGATATGTATTGGCTTTCCATAGAAACCCAAACAAATTTTCTTTTGCATTTAAAAAATTTAAAGTATTCTGACGCAAACGGGTAGGTAAATCTTGGCAGAAACCTCATAGAAACAAATGATCAGCGCTTCATATTACCGCTCACTTTTTATTATATATGACGATTCAATGCCAGCAATGAATGTAATTCATAGAGAGTTTTGATCTTTACTCTTACTTGGAAGGTTTCATTAAATCTCGGCAAAGCATTATATTACTGCATTAACCAACAAATATAAACTATTCATTTAATTAAGAACAGGGGGGCTGATTGTCCACAAAAATGACCCAAGTAATTCAAAACCAGTCTGACCCTGTTTGTGAAAAATTGAAACTGTCTAATCTATGTATAGCATGAAGAAGAATCCAAATACAAAAAACAAAGCGCATATGTAGGAACTCTGAAGAAAAGTTACCGGCATAACAATTTACAAATAATATAAAATTGCTTCAATGTGGTGAAGGGATCTGAATTTCTTGATTAAAAACCAGTTCTTACTTGCGGGTTACGACCGTACGTCTAGTAAAGGAGGAAATTTCTCATGTAAACAGAAACAGATTGGATTTCTTGCCTTTCCAGGATGAAATTGAAATCGNTTTGATCTTTACTCTTACTTGGAAGGTTTCATTAAATCTCGGCAAAGCATTATATTACTGCATTAACCAACAAATATAAACTATTCATTTAATTAAGAACAGGGGGGCTGATTGTCCACAAAAATGACCCAAGTAATTCAAAACCAGTCTGACCCTGTTTGTGAAAAATTGAAACTGTCTAATCTATGTATAGCATGAAGAAGAATCCAAATACAAAAAACAAAGCGCATATGTAGGAACTCTGAAGAAAAGTTACCGGCATAACAATTTACAAATAATATAAAATTGCTTCAATGTGGTGAAGGGATCTGAATTTCTTGATTAAAAACCAGTTCTTACTTGCGGGTTACGACCGTACGTCTAGTAAAGGAGGAAATTTCTCATGTAAACAGAAACAGATTGGATTTCTTGCCTTTCCAGGATGAAATTGAAATCGCCCGTATGTGATAATGATCATTGTTTTATTTTGATATTCGATGAAACTCAACAAGCGTAGCTAATTTTTTTCCTGTCCCAGCTGTTTATTTTTTCTATTATTCAATTTTCTTATTTTTATATCACCACTAAAACAATTAAAATACAAAAATATTACATTATACTGTGCCATTCACAGCAGGAAAAGACACAAGGTCATCTGGTCCCTCCTTTGAATGACACTTACAATTATAATACTTTAACAAACAAACAAACAAAAACAAAAAACACAATTTAAGGTAGCTTAGTACCAAATAATTTTAAACTCTATATTGTCTTCTAAGCATGAAATAAAAATCGTCTCGTTTTGCCGAGTATCTCGGCTTGATGAGATATGTATGTAAGCCTCTGTGAAGTGTATCCTATGCTTTTAAATATCCATTGTCTGGGTCACAGCTATTTGTCTAAAAAAAGTTTGCAACTTGGGATTTGAGATTGATCATAATAACAATAATCTGCAATGAAATTAAAACTCTTGATTTGATAGCGAGAACAAAAAATGCAACGGTGACATAAAAGCAGCGTTGGATATACATGCTTGCATTTAAAGGCGTTCACAAACAAAATTTTGCAATTTAAGGATAATAAAATGGCTGACGAATCTATTTGATTATTTCTCTGATACCTGGTGAGTCGGAAAAATGTTTAGACGTTTGGAAGCCTGTAGCTCTCAAACCATTTATCAGATTTTTATAAACTGATACTGCTTGTGTAGCGCTAACATGTCAACTTAAGTCAAGCTATTTTTTAAAAAACGCTTCATCTCAAAATCCTTCAAAACAGAACTAAAATCCTTAGTCAAATTTGCTAGCAATTTAGCCTAAGGCTATCACAATCAAACTCTATCTGTCTAGATTATCGCTCGAAGATTTACTAGGTATATAAAGAGGCTGCAGTATAATCGTACATACTTGGGAGTGTCATCCAGGCCTTTCCCACTATCTTGTTATTGCTGGATTTGCAAGCAAATTTGATCAAGGATTTTAGGCCTGTTTTGAAGGATTCTGAGAGGAAGCATTATAATAAAATCACCTTGGATTTGAGAACGATACGACCAATTTTGAAAAACTAAATTTTCTTATGTAAGTTCACATGTTAGCTACACAAGTATTATTAGTTTATAGGAATCTGATACGTGGTTTGAGAGCTACATCAAACGTGTAAACAAATTTTCTTACTCACCCGGTATAGTAAACCTAAATGAAACAAAAGGTTTACTCCTCAACATATATGTCAATTATGGCCGTAGAGAAAGGAACTATAATGGGNTCTATATTGTCTTCTAAGCATGAAATAAAAATCGTCTCGTTTTGCCGAGTATCTCGGCTTGATGAGATATGTATGTAAGCCTCTGTGAAGTGTATCCTATGCTTTTAAATATCCATTGTCTGGGTCACAGCTATTTGTCTAAAAAAAGTTTGCAACTTGGGATTTGAGATTGATCATAATAACAATAATCTGCAATGAAATTAAAACTCTTGATTTGATAGCGAGAACAAAAAATGCAACGGTGACATAAAAGCAGCGTTGGATATACATGCTTGCATTTAAAGGCGTTCACAAACAAAATTTTGCAATTTAAGGATAATAAAATGGCTGACGAATCTATTTGATTATTTCTCTGATACCTGGTGAGTCGGAAAAATGTTTAGACGTTTGGAAGCCTGTAGCTCTCAAACCATTTATCAGATTTTTATAAACTGATACTGCTTGTGTAGCGCTAACATGTCAACTTAAGTCAAGCTATTTTTTAAAAAACGCTTCATCTCAAAATCCTTCAAAACAGAACTAAAATCCTTAGTCAAATTTGCTAGCAATTTAGCCTAAGGCTATCACAATCAAACTCTATCTGTCTAGATTATCGCTCGAAGATTTACTAGGTATATAAAGAGGCTGCAGTATAATCGTACATACTTGGGAGTGTCATCCAGGCCTTTCCCACTATCTTGTTATTGCTGGATTTGCAAGCAAATTTGATCAAGGATTTTAGGCCTGTTTTGAAGGATTCTGAGAGGAAGCATTATAATAAAATCACCTTGGATTTGAGAACGATACGACCAATTTTGAAAAACTAAATTTTCTTATGTAAGTTCACATGTTAGCTACACAAGTATTATTAGTTTATAGGAATGTGATACGTGGTTTGAGAGCTACATCAAACGTGTAAACAAATTTTCTTACTCACCCGGTATAGTAAACCTAAATGAAACAAAAGGTTTACTCCTCAACATATATGTCAATTATGGGCCGTAGAGAAAGGAACTATAATGGTTTCCACTTAATCAAGAGCGGTCTATTCAATCGACTTCGATTGATTCTGCTCATGTATTTCTCATCTTTTGTGGATTTGGCCCTTTTGTGAACATTGATCGAAGTCGATCGAATCGACTGCTGTCGAGTAAGTGGAGACGCACCTTCAATCCTCGAAAGACGAACACAAGATTTGAGGCTTCCGATTATTGCTTTCATCGATTCATTTTCGAAATATGTTCTGGTTTCATATTTTTGACAACTTTTTTATTGCTACAATAGGCAAATCAGTCAACAAAGCACAACGAAACGACTTTTGGGTTAGATGATGAATCATAAACTGATATCGATTTCAAAGTAGTGTCAAATCGCTGCCCCTTTTTCAAAGGCATATTGTTTAAAAATAGAAACAATATTTAGTGTCCCTAGCGTAGCATTTTGTGGTGAGAAAATTGTAAATTCTGTTTGATCAAACATTGTTATGGTATCCAATTCTGTTGCTAAAGCAGCGTATAAAATAAGCCTCAATATCGTCGTACCAATTTAGCTCTGCACAGTTGATAGCAATTTTGACCGAAAATTATGAAAGTCAGACGCATTTAGTAGAAATAGAACCTGCTATTGTGGAATGAATTTTGAACGAGATGCAAAAAAAAAGGATGTTTTCAATCATTCAAAGAATACTCCGCAGTACTGTTTAAATCATGCGATAATCCTTATTCAATTACAAAATATTTTGTGTTTTCACAAAAGTTTTATTCAGTTTGACTAATTGAGCAAATTGGCTTATTCTATAGATTGTGAAATTGTTTCTTTCATAAATATTTCTTATTTGTTTTCAAAAAGCTCTCATTTGCAGGTATTTGCAGTTCTTTAAACAAAATAATGGTCAGCTTTTCATCATCCACTAGAACTGTTTCCGATGAGTGAGATCAACGTCGAAAGAAAAATTAACAAATTTAGCAAGTTGGTTTATTCTATAAATTTTGAATGGTTTCTTCCATAATTTTTTTTTGTTGGATTTCAAAGTTCTCTCATTTGCAGGTATTTGCAGTTCTTTAATCAAAATAATGATCATTTTCTCATCATGAACTTAAAATGTTTCCGATGAGTGAATCAACGTCGGCAGAAAATAAATTCCAAGTTTTAGAATTCCAAAATCTTCAGGATGGGTAGTGGGATGCTTAACAGGCATGGAAGAATCAAACATTGGCTGATTTCTTGGAAATTTTCATACAACTTCTAAATTTCTAAATACTGAAGTTGAATTGATTGAGAATGAGAAAACGTCTTGATAATAATAGGAAAAGATCGATATCTTCATCATCAAATCATAAAAAGCCATCTTAATGCAGAAGCATCCATTTACCATTTTAAGGGGCTGTACAATACTTTAGTGAAACAAAGGGCGCGCATCATAGAGCTCCCATAGCCTGCAATAGGCTTTCGTGTGTTTATGCTAAACAGATATAAAACTTGTGACTCACAATCCAGATGTATCTCCAAGATCGTTGATGGAATGAAAAGTCTGATAGCCAAACCTATAGAAAATATCTTCATTTGCTATGTATCTGCTGCTATTTGCCAGTATTAGGGAGAGAAAGTCATGTTTTTTTAAGTTTAGCTTATACAGCCCCTTTAAATACCATTTACCATATATTTGTTCACAGTCAAATTATTTTCTCGATTTGGGGTCATAACCTTGCTATACTTTAGGAAAAATCATTTCTTAATTCATAAATTGCATGAAATGTAAGTTATTCTGCGAGATTGATTTGATGCAAATTGTTGTGACCTTCTTTAAGAATTTAGCAATCAACATTTTTCAAATTCTAACTACGGGATCGACAGAAAGTTGCCCATCCCTCATAAAGTTTTAATGGTACTTTTGTGAACCAACTTTGATTGATTATGTTTTATTGCATATTAAGTCATACTCGTTTTGAAAAATATTAAAACTATTATTTAAGTTTTCGCTTAACCCTATCTGACCTGGGCGTTTTGAAACACTCAAAGCCTGGGGGGCGGATTCCGCCCCCCCCTCTTTATTTCAGTTGCTATATCAGATATGACCATCTAACTTGGCACAAATGTTATTCATCATATAAACAATGATTATTTAAAATCATAATTCAATTAGCGCAGTTTTTGTTGTTGCTAGAGCATAATAATCACTATGATGTTGAATGACGTCATAAAAATGAAAGCATGTTAAAAGTTCATCAAACTTAACTTTTCATACAGAAAAGAAAAATATAGATCAAAATAAATGTAAATAAAAGATTTGAGCTTAATTGGACCAATTAAAAAAGAATAAGAGAAGTATAAAGTTAATTTTCACAGAATGCTAGATGACAACTTGGTAACCATGGAGAAAGTGCTAAATATAGAATGTCAAAATTGTTACAATTTCATTGCTCTATGATACAAAGTTAAACTTACTAAATCTCAGCGGCCTTCTACATATATCGAACATAGCGGAAACAAAAAATATACTAGGGGGCGGAATCTGCCCCCCAGGTCAGATAGGGTTAAATGTTCATGTTACAGCTCTCTCAAACTAAAATTAACATTCTATGTGGTTGTTTGTTGGTAAGCTGGAATGTAATGACAACCTTGTGATTCATAGTTCTAATCGTTTAAGCTTTTCATACATAATGCTACTTCAGCAGTTGCTCCGACAATTTGTAATATCTATCGATCATGTACATGCCATTTTACAGACTTTTATGAACACAGTAATCATAAAACAAAATATCAGTTTGAATTGTTTAAAAACCAAACTAAGTTATGTGCATAAAATGTGCTAACATAACATAACATGTTAACATAACATGTTACCTTAAGAATGAGCATATTTCAAAATTAGGCTTTATCTGTACGATATTGACTTTAATAGGCATATGGATTGACAGCCTGTATTCCTGTTATACTACTTTCCAATACTACATTTGTCAAAGGTCAGAAACTTTCCGTCCACCCTGTATTTATACTTTCTGCAATCAGACCAACTTCATATTCATACTGGGCAATCTTTTTCGCTCAGCCGTAATCACTTACATTATCTAGCGTGTTATTTAGGCGCAGTCTTCTGGAAAGGCTTGCCGCTTTCCCGATGTGTGGCGGTAATATTAAAGAAAATATTACCTCAAAATGTATGAAGTAGTCAAATTTATCTTATAGGGATCCAATTTTTGCTGGTTACAAGCGTTTTAAACTTTCTGACCAGAAAATAGCTGCAAGTTACAAGTGTCTTCAACTTCCCGACACAAACAAAGTAGCTATAAATTTCTCATCATGCATCACGAAAGGAAACCTCTCTTGGGAAAAATGTTTGCTCTAGCGACTTTGAATTCGGCAGTTCTGTTATTTTCGCTTACTATTGTGCTCTATTTAGAAGCATTTACAGTTTTATGACCACAAAGAAACGATCGATTTTTCTTCATATCCTTTAAATATATATGTTATGGCATATGTCAGACGGCAATGTCAGAAAGAAGATTATCTGCAAAATCTAAGAACTTGGTACTTCTTTCGCATATATTTTCCATCGTATTTTCTATACTTTTAGCGTTTAAAAAAGTTATACCTAGTATGTTTGACTCATCGTTCTGTTTTATATATATATCTCAATTAATGATCCACTTGGCGAAAAAGTTCTCTGTTAATCTATTTCTCTAATTAATATATAAATCAAACTTTCTTGGCATAACCCTTAATTTTAAAACAATGTCNCATTTACAGTTTTATGACCACAAAGAAACGATCGATTTTTCTTCATATCCTTTAAATATATATGTTATGGCATATGTCAGACGGCAATGTCAGAAAGAAGATTATCTGCAAAATCTAAGAACTTGGTACTTCTTTCGCATATATTTTCCATCGTATTTTCTATACTTTTAGCGTTTAAAAAAGTTATACCTAGTATGTTTGACTCATCGTTCTGTTTTATATATATATCTCAATTAATGATCCACTTGGCGAAAAAGTTCTCTGTTAATCTATTTCTCTAATTAATATATAAATCAAACTTTCTTGGCATAACCCTTAATTTTAAAACAATGTCAAATGTAGTGTGTTTCAAGAATTCTGTGGCTGAACTAAATATTCACTACACCACAAAAGCTCTCAGTTCTTCATTTTCTCTATCGTATATATGAAACAAATTCTTTTGACCTATCCTTGATTGAAAACAACGTTAAATGTAGTGTATTTTCAAGGGTTCTGGTATCTCAATTGATGATTCTCTGGGCCGCAAAAGCTCAATTTTCATCTCTTTCTCTAATCAATACATAAAACAAAATTTCTTGACCATTCACTAAGTGAAAACAATGTTTAATGCAGTACATTTTCATGAATTCTCTGGCTCAATTAACGATCTACTGGGCTGCAAACGCGATCTGCTTGTCAGTTTCTCTAAATACTTAATAAGTGCATGATCAAATAGAATTAGAGCACCGCAGTCCGATTAGTCGTGACTACGTCTTATAATCCTTGAACATAAGTACAGATGGCGAAGTAAATGATTTATGAATGCCCCTACAAATTTGAAAACCCATTACAGACTTTTCATCAAACTGCAAGACAACATTAATTTCTTCTCCTGATTACAAAGAAAGATTGTGTTTACAGAATTACACTTTACTGTAAGTTTTAATCATTGTTAATTCCATTTCTATTCTCTTAGCGTGAAGAATTATTAAACTATTTCTAAACATTTACGATCAAAATCCGTTTGTGAACATTGTAGACTTCTAGGGTGGGCCGAGTAAGTGTGAGACAAATAACAACACATGTAGTTCGGAGCAAGCTACGGCATTAAGAAGTATAGAAGTATCTTACATGAAGTATTTACACGAACATAACAATAAACATAAATCACTACAATGCTCCCCTTTTTTATAAACGACACGTCCAAGTTTAAAGTCTCTCTGTCTCTCCTGTTTACCTGTTCAAGTTTGATGGTACGATAAGTCCATANATGCTTCACTTTATTTATTTTTCTTTTGATCCCTGCTCGTCGCCATTGTAGACTTCTTGGGTGGGCCGAGTAAGTGTGAGACAAATAACAACACATGTAGTTCGGAGCAAGCTACGGCATTAAGAAGTATAGAAGTATCTTACATGAAGTATTTACACGAACATAACAATAAACATAAATCACTACAAACATTAACAATCACGAGTTATTTTACAATGTTGAAATTGCATGCCAACAGGGCTTTGTTCTTCTCGTTGCTCTTCTTCTAGACTTACTGCTTCCTAGACATAACTTTTGGACACATGTAATGATTCCTTTCTGAACATAGTGTTTGAAACATATCGACTTGAATTTCTATTTTGCCATTTGCCCGGTCACAGTCTAGAAATAATGTTCATTTTTCGTGTGTATGATTTGTCATGATGCTTTGTCACAGTTTTTAAAAGGCGAGATGACTCATTGAGGAGATTTTGTTGCCAGATTTCTCAGTGGCTAGAGCTTTGACGTTTATCATCACTTGTCGCAAGTTCATGTCCGCTCTTGTCATTTTAGTTGCTAAAATTGTTTTCCTGCAAGCTGAGATTCTTCCTTTAAAACTGTTTTTATAGGAAACTTTTACTTTCGGGGGATTTATATGTCAACAGTTTTGTTACCCTAAAGGTCAGTTTCCCGTCAGTGGAATTTTCTGAGCAGGCGGAAATTGTATTGTCTACGACAGAAAAGATCGCTTTACGATTGAATAGAAATGTAAGGTTGAATGACTTTTAATTGTGTAAAATTCGGTCCGCCCGGAAAATCCCACGTACTGGAAATCAGCCTTAAGGCAAACTTTTTAAAGACTTTGTAATTTGCAATGAAGTATCATGAGATATCGACAGGAAAAACAGTTTCTTATCTTGAGAAATCCAGACAGTTCTAACAAGCCACCTGCTATGAAATCTTTGTCGCTTTGTCATCTTTGTCTGCTATGTGATCTATAACAATGTACATATATAATAAAAACGTACTTGACATATAAGAAACTCTGCATCAGAAACCAAATTCCGTGATCTCTAACAATTAAGAAATAATGATTACTTGGTATCAGGAACAGATTTTTTTACTTAAAGAAAACTTATCGATAATTTTGGTGTTTGCAAGAAAGCATGACGTGTCGACTGCAAAAGGAGTTCCTCGCCTTGAAAATTTTCCAGCAATATACTGTGTATGATAATACGAAATTATTTCATGAAAAAGTATGAGAACTTGCAACTATCATTTAAGAAGGCTTTTTAAATTCACTATCGGAACTTAACTTCAACTTCTCTTTTAATCTACCCTGGGTACCAAACTCTACCCAGTGTACTTTTAATCTTAATACTTAAGAAAATTTCGCATGCTTTATCTGTAAGAATAGATATTGTCTTTACAACATTGCAACATTTTCTACCGGGTGAGTCAGAAAAAACAATCCCCGTTTGAAAGGCCACTGCTCCCTGGATATCGAGGCAATAATATTCATAAATATATTGTTTAATAGTGGACATGTTCAAATAAACTCCAAATTTTGCATTATTGACATCGGCCACTCCTTTCTGAAATTATGAGGGATTTGCTCAAGAAAGCCCCTCCAAGAAACCTTTAAAAACGGCATAAAATCAAGCCCGAATTTCCGTCATATTTCTGCTTTAATAGCAATGACCATTTGGGAGGATGAAAGTGCCATCCCTGGGAACATAACAACATTATTCTTGGAGATTTTATCCTCCTAAGTGCTGCATTGCTTTGGGGTATCTTTCTATCTCAGGGGTCTAACAATGGTGGCTAAGGGTAAATTTTGCGTTTGTTGATTTATAGCTTTACAACCAAGTAACCGATAATGGTAAGAAAAACATGTAAATTTGATTTAGCCATTGTGGGTTAATATAAAAACTAACTTTGGGTAATTGGGTTTGAAGTCTTGCCGTCAGAATTTTTCAAACTTGTATACAGTTTTTTGGGATACCAGGTATTATTCCTCATCTCCAATGACATGCACAAAACTTGATTGTCTATTAGGTAAATAATGTCCATGTAACAGCTGTAGAATCGATAAACCGAAATTATATTCCAATAAATTTTGCGCCATCAAAATTTTGATATAAATACCAAAACCCGGTATCTAACTCCAAGTTGGACATACATCGCTGGATAAGTTCTGTTTATAAACTGTTGTGAGAAGAATTTGTAAACCTTGATAGAACATTCAAAAATTAGCAATGAAAGAAATTTTGTCCTAAAGTAGCCATTCTGCAAGTTTTGTGTCAAGTAAACTAGCCGACTAGAACAGTTTCTACAATTTGTTGGACTTGTACAAGTCGCCCTGAACGAACGAAAAGACGACTCCTGATTTAGTATGCATTAGACGTGTGTGACCTCGCCTGACCGTTGCGCATCACAGGATGTTTGTTATAGGAACCAACCAGAATCAATTCAAAATGTCCACTACTAGTGGCCAAAAATCAAGATCAGAACTGCCACGTGCCTAACCAAAAATCTTTCTGCTATCCAGCTGTCCTGGGAACGGGTCGTCCTTTATTTTCTTTCAAGGTGACTCAAGAAGTCCAAAAATCTTTCAAAACAACAACATTTTTCAATCACCAAGCAGCATGTTATGAGGAAACCGCAACTTTTCCAGGAGTCGGAGAACTAGAGTCAAGCTGAAAACCATCTTTTCGATGTTAAGCATGTAAGTTAATTAGACAAATCTATTTTAATTTTTAATATGATCATGAGGCCACAATAATTAATCTCAGATAATTATGACTACCCGGTTAAATGTTGAATGGTTTTAAAAAATGATTATCAATGCATGAAGCTGAAAGCTGTGCAATTATTTATACTCAATGCTTCATGGGATATTATCAAACTTTGTAACTGTTCCTTGGTTGTTTTCTATCTTCCATGCTTGCAGTCTCTTAATTCATCAAAATTGTTAGCGCAATTTTCGTGAAAGAGAGGCTGGGTCACGGAATTTCTCTCGAAACGGTGATTTTGCAATTTTTAAGTAGACCATAGCACACAGATTGTTCGTTTCTTTTTTCAAAAAGAAGCATTATTTTGATCTAATGAATTCTTTTTTTCACGGACAAACAAACAAAATATTCGTATGTTGCAAGATTGCAAGGATATAAGCAGATTTCGAACAGTCACTTCGAAATGGATTCCCCCATCCAACAAAGTAAATACAAAGCCCCAAGAATGCACGTAAAAGGGAATTTACTTTCTGACAAAACTTCTTCTATATTTAACTATTTCTGACAAGATTTTATAAACGGCATCTTACCACCGATATTGACAATATTGTCGTAAATGATGCTATATCATGACACTACGAAGAAAAAGCGCTCGCTTTGCTAGCACCTCATTCAACATACATAACCCTTGCCGAGGTCTCACTTAGCTAGTAAATTACCCATTACAAAATAAACCATACCCGTTATGAAAAAGGTCCTGCCTTAAATTATTTAAACTTTCCTCCTTTCTTTGCTTGCCCTACCGGCGTTTACATGAACCAGACTTCAAAATTTTCAAAAAATTACTCGTTCGTCTTGTACTTTATGGCAATGCACTGCATTATTCTTAACAAATTTCTGACCTATTCCGATCATTTTAATTCAATTATAATATAAACAGTGTTGAGTGCGGTATGATTTCAGCACACTTAAAAATTTTACTGGATGAGTGAAACCTCTCATATTCTCGCATTTCTCGCTTGTAATGCGAGTAAAGATTGTAGGAGTTAATGTAATTGATTGGTTTTTTTAAAAGATTTAAAGATTTTCTTACAGTCAAATAACTGACCATAAATGACAGTTGATATAAATTACATAAACATGGCATCGGGTCTGTTTATATGGCAAAAATCATCCCGGTGAGCTGAGAGGTGAGATCCCACCCTCCCATATGATCCTTTGTAATTTTCACCTTGCGTTTATATGGAAAACGAGCCATCCCGGTTAGGTGAGATCCCACGCTACGAGAGTTGGGATCTCACTGAGGGGGGATGAAATTTTTCCATACAAACGCTGGGAGGTGGAATGGATGAAAACNCAACATACATAACCCTTGCAGAGGTCTCACTTAGCTAGTAAATTACCCATTACAAAATAAACCATACCCGTTATGAAAAAGGTCCTGCCTTAAATTATTTAAACTTTCCTCCTTTCTTTGCTTGCCCTACCGGCGTTTACATGAACCAGACATCAACATTTTCAAAAAATTACTCGTTCGTCTTGTACTTTATGGCAATGCACTGCATTATTCTTAACAAATTTCTGACCTATTCCGATCATTTTAATTCAATTATAATATAAACAGTGTTGAGTGCTGTATGAGTTGCTGTATGTAAAATTTTACTGGATGAGTGAAACCTCTCATATTCTCGCATTTCTCGCTTGTAATGCGAGTAAAGATTGTAGGAGTTAATGTAATTGATTGGTTTTTTTAAAAGATTTAAAGATTTTCTTACAGTCAAATAACTGACCATAAATGACAGTTGATATAAATTACATAAACATGGCATCGGGTCTGTTTATATGGCAAAAATCATCCCGGTGAGCTGAGAGGTGAGATCCCACCCTCCCATATGATCCTTTGTAATTTTCACCTTGCGTTTATATGGAAAACGAGCCATCCCGGTTAGGTGAGATCCCACGCTACGAGAGTTGGGATCTCACTGAGGGGGGATGAAATTTTTCCATACAAACGCTGGGAGGTGGAATGGATGAAAACAATAGGAAACCTAATCGCTACTGGCGCCAGATACAAATTATGATTGTCATCGTCTGAAATTATGAGCTGGGAGGTGGGATGAAAGGCTGTAAGGCGAGATAAAATTTTATAATAAATAAACGCAGATGTTGTCCCACCTGATAGCTCATAGTTGTGAAGGTGGGATAGTTTTCCTCGCATAAAACGTATAATTTCATCATAGATCAGCGTAGATCAGCGTGTATGTTTATTGGAAAGGTGCCACATTTTGACTCACTCAGTATTCTATCTCATTCCCCATTCATTTATTAATTTATTCAGTTTGTGAACTCATGCTCACAAAAGATGCAATTGAATTCTTGGATGCCAATCTTAACTCCTTCTATAAGAACATCTAATTTCTTGGGAAGTTTGATTATAGTTTAACATTGGAACACAGGTGGTTGAAGATGATCTTCTGTAAACTGACGTCCTATCGTTACTGAAAACGAACAGACTCGCTTACTAATGAATAATACAGTAGCAGAGTAAACCCTATCCATAGTACATCTCCAATGAGCTTTAGGAGATTATTGAGGTGCCTGGAGAGTTTAGCCCACTTTAGAAAGCTCCTCGGGCCGTCAAAGACTATAAATCAGTTAGGACAGATGGTTTCTCCAAGGCATTCATTTAAAGCTGAAACCATAGTCCACAGTATATCAAATTATAGCTCCTACAGGTGTAAATGGGTTGTGTAGCCTATTATAGAAAGTCCCTCAGGCATTTAAAGTCCACATCATCATTGGTATCAAGCCTCTTAAAGGGAATCTAAGCATATAAAAGCCTTTGATAAAAATAGCCGTGGAAAGACAATAGACCGTGACACGCGCCGCACCATATTTGGGTAACTGATCTATGTAAACAGGAAATACTGATATCTGATTGGCCAGAATTTGACCGCAAGTGGCTTGAGCCACTTTTATATGCTTAGATTTTATATGCTAGATAAGCCTTTGATAAAAATAGCCGTGCAAAGACAATAGACTTTGACACGCGCCGCACCATATTTGGGTAACTCACCTATATCAACAGGAAATACTGATATCTGATTGGCTAGAATTTAGCCGCAAGAGGCTTGAGCCACTTTTATATGCTTAGATTCCCTTTAAGTTGAATTTAAACTGAATACATTGTCCTGACGATGTCAAGCTTAATTCACTCTTGAATTGGCATGATGCAACGGGGCGCGAATAGGACTTGCGTTTGCCCAGAGGCGTCGTAAAACTTCGTCATAAAACGCCAGCTATATCTGCGAAGCGTCACGAAAAACGCTTCAATATGCGTTCAGCTTGAATGCAAGGCTCGCATTGTATGACGCTTGGAGACTTATCTAGACAGATGAATGTCTTCAGTAAGATTTTACGGAAAGAAGGATTGCTCAAGTATTCCAAAAATGTTTATATACTGTCCAGAAAATATGTTTAGGTATAGTAGAACCACAAATTAGATACCGTTGTTCAGCCTGGGGTCGCACTGGTGATACAATTATACAACAACTCCAAAAGCTACAAAAGCAAGCTGCTCGTATCGTTAAAAAGTCCTTTTAATAAAGCATCACTGTCCTTTTCATAAAGCATCGCTGCTGATAACGCAGCTCGGGTTGCAAAGTGAATATTGCACATGGAATCTAGAGTTTGATCAATTTTCTTTCCCTCAAAGTGAGATTTCTTTTCTATGCTTAATCTAGAGTTTATAGCAAATTATAGAGGCAGATTTACAGGAAAGTAGCCCAAGTTCCTTTCAAGGCATTTAATTCAAAGACAAATTTAAAAAAATTTTACACCCACCTTTTTAAAGATTTGAGCCCTATGCTCAATAACCTTTGATAAAATAAAGTAAAATAAAGTAAGATATAAAGAACAGATAAGTAATCCGACTTTTTAGAGCAGATTTTTGAAGGCACCTAGAGAGGATGCTAATTTACTAGCTCTGTCCAGACTGTTCCAAAGGGTGGTTCCTCTGTAGCAGAATGATGTTACCTGTGTTTGTTATGAATAACGGTATTTCTAGATTCAAATCCGTTGAGCGCAGATTTCGTTCACTACTGTCGGAGCATCTATTCAATGTCGACGAAAAATATTCGGGAGCCAGCGAATTTAAGGACTTATAAATAGGTAAAGCTGTTTCTTTGAAAATAAGCTGCTTGACTGTTGGCCATCCAAGACCGTGGATCAGAGGCGTTGCGAATGTATCATATCAGCTGTTCGTTATGACTCTGGCTGCCCTATTTTTCACTTTTTCGAAGCATGTTAATGTTAGTCTCACTGTTGCAGCCCCACACAGAGCAAAAATAACTCAAACGTGGCTCAACAATGCCTCTGTATATATTATCAAGTATGGCAGGCTTCAGAAATCTTTTAGAGTACTTGATATAAATCCAATGGCTTGAATAGCTTTAGTCCTAGTTTTCTGAACAAGGACAGATTTTGTACCACAATAGCATCAGTTGCTTTGGATTGAAACCGCAATTCAAAGCGATTAGCGATTGAAGACAAAAGAAGTTCTCTCGACCAGTAATTCAAAACAAAAAAAGCCGCAAAAGTTGCTCTGAAACCCAGGTAGCTAGCTTGCTCGTTGTGCATTCCAGAAATGATTTTTAAGAGAAGACATGGACATATATCGAAAGAAGAAGGATATATTTAAACATCTGCCTCGGGCATTCTTTTTATTTGGCTCAGAAGCTGAGCAGTAAGTGTTTTAATTACAACCAAAAAATACGAGAATTGAATCGCCTACCAATCGGCTTCTGAAGAAACAAACAAAACTCCCGAGGCAGATGTTTAGATATAACCTTCTTCTTTCGATATTTACTCCTGACTTCTCTTAAAACCACCTTTCGCGTGCACAAGGCAACAGTTTGCCATACTGGTTTCAGGGAAACTTTTGCGGCTTTGTTTGTTTTGAACTACTGGTTGAGAGAACTTCTTTTGTCTTCAATCGCTTATCGCTTTGAATTGCGGTGTCAATCCAAAGCTACTGATGCTATTGTGTTACAAAATCTGTCCTTTTTAGTTTTCTGTATATGCTTGTCCCAATCTAGACGATTATCTATTTGCACCCCAAGATATTTAATATAATTTAAACTCTCGATCGGTAGATTATCTATCATGAAAGATGGCTAGACATCAGGATTGATTTTGATCTTGCGAATATTTGGAGATGAGCCAGTCACAAGAGCCTGTGTTCTAACAACATTTAATGAAAGTTTGCTGCCTGATAGCCATTCTTTTAGCTTGACTTCTTCATTTTTCAGATCGTTTTGCAGTCCAATGGGGTTCTAATGAAATTTTAAGAATGTTTGAAGTTTTTCCAAGGCTTTAATTGCCTAGCAGTGCTATAACATTGGCAATTTTGGTCCATGGAAGGCCAAATCTTAGTCATTTGTGTCAAGAAATACCAAATTTCGGTGATTATGGTCTAGAGCAGAGTTATGCCCGATACGTTTAGCGTATTTTTATCCTGGCATTACAGATTATTATCACGGAAATTTAAATTTGTGTGCTCTAGACTTCCATGCTAAAACTATTTCAAACTTTGGACTAATAAAAAACAACAAGGGCACATTTGGTAACAATGCATTAATCACTAAAGCAATGAGAACTAGAATCGTATCTGTCGTATGACCATATTGGCACTAATACCGTAAGAGTATTCAGCTTCCTTTGAATGCTAAATGAATCGAGAAAAATAAGAAATGAAATTTTAAATAATTTCTTCGAAAACAGCCTGTTCACGTCTGCTTGTCTTGTTAAATTGACAAGCTATAAAATAACCAAAGTTTCATCTAAATAATTGATCAATCTCATTTCTTGCGTGCTATCCACAAAACAATGCCGAGCAAAGGTGCCCAGTTGGAAGTAAGTGAGGCATCATCATGCCTGAAGGTAATTAATTTTGAAATACCAGGTCACCCAAAATGATGTATCGGTGTTTGCTGAGCCGTAAAATTATGAAATATGTACAGATTTAAATGAATTTTTTTTTTATATATATATTCATCTAAAATTTTACAATACATGTTACTACCTACTATACCTTCTAATTACTATACAACTATACAACACTACAGGAACGATACCAGGGAGAGCAAAAGACTATGACTACCCCCCAGCCATTACATAAAACATGCAACTAGATTACAAATGAGTATACAACTACAAACATGTTACACCTAAACGATTAAATACTGATAAATGCTAGGACCTGTTTCACATTGGAGGTCAGGCCAGCATAGGCAATACTGCTGAACGGCAGAAGCCCCAGCCGAGACAACAATAATGACAACAACTGCCGCCACCACTCCTCCCTCTCCAGAGTCCCCACCGCTCAAGACACCGCGCCCATGCTATCAGGTCAGAGTTCCTAGTTTGCAATATTATTGATTTGATTAATTGAGTTTTGTGTGGATGTGTGGTCATTCACACTATATAAGCCTTACATCCAATGTGAAACAGGCTTACAAACAAACGAAAGAAACAAAAAAGGAGAAGGACAACTAAATAAGAATTAATAAACAACTACAAAATGCTAAAATTTGACGATTAAATACTTAGCGGCTGTTGTGGTGCATCGCAAAAATTTGAAATCATCTTAATCAAACCGACCAGTTTGGTGTATGAACTTAAGAGTCAGCTCTAGTATATTTTTATTGACGTCATCAGGAAGGTCTTTAGCACCATACAATAAAACTTCTATCAGATCGCAGTTCGAGAGGTTATTGATCTGGACCAATGGTCGTACTCCAGCGAGAAGATCTCGTCGTTGAGCATCAAAGGAAGGGCAAAGCAACAAGAAGTGTCCCACATCCTCAATGCCATCATTCGTTGGGCACATTGGATTTACAGTATCCCTAAAATTATGCTTGAATTTGTGGAAGTTCAATTTGCTTAGACCTACTCTAATTTGAGTCAGATAGGATAAACCTACTGGGTCATGAATCCCAAAGACAGATTTTGCAGGGGGGCGGATTATCGAAAGAAGGTTTTCTTGAAAACAGTGACAGATGGCGCATGTCTCAGTTCAGGGTCAAGTTCATTCCATACCGCTACACAATGAGGATAAAAGCCAGACTGAAATTTTTCTGTCCTTGCCTTTATTCGCCCAATGACATCCTGATTGCGAAGAGAGTAATGCGATTGATGACGCTGGGGAATTGGATCCTTTGTATACAAGGGGGTGAGATTATTCATAATCTTGTAGAACAAAGTAAGACGTCTACTCCACCTTCGGAAATTAAGTGATTCCCAGCCAAGCTCTGCATAAAGTTTTTCTCGTGATGTTCCTCTCCATGCTCCCGTTACAGCTAGAGCAGCAGAATACTGAGCAGACTCTATCTTTCCCATTAAATTTGACAAAGTAATATCTTGACTGAATTCACATACTTTAGACGGAATATGGTATATAACATCCCCATAGTCTAGATGGGGCCGCACATAGAGTTTGTATAATTCGTTGAGAGTTTGCCTGGGGAGGTATTTAGAGAGATATTTCAGCAAGCCGATACCCTTTCTTGATTTGGAGATAGCTGATTTGATATGAGCAGAGAAAGAAAGCTTCGAGTCCAGGATAATACCCAAATGTTTATGTTCATTCACTTTCTTCACAGGTATGTTGTTGAAAAGGATCACTGGATGATCAATTTCAATTCTCTTCCTTGAAAAAGTTAATTCAACAGCTTGCTTTTGCGGATCTGGATTAAATGACATCTTCCAATCATAAGCCCACTGTCTTNTTAATTGAAAAAGTTGGACAAAATTCAAAAAATTTGCTAATTAGTCCAAAATGGCGGCCAAAATGACGTCATAATCAAAAACTGCTGACGTCATCTAATTCCAAAAATTCCGGTATCAAATTAAAGCCCTTTATTTGCTGATTCGTTTGATATATAATACTTCATAATTTCATCAAATCTTGCCCTTGGAATCATCAAAAACAATGATTTTGCTGTTACTTGCTTCCAAATATGGGCATGTCACGTGACCTGTGAGGTCTATTGTTCAAATTTTTTTCATCAAAATGTAGCTAATAGATAATTGATAAAAGTCAGGGAGGTTGGAGGGACATATCAGATGTCGTTGAAAAACGCTGCAAGAAAAGCCTCGAGGGGGGGTGGATTCCCATATGGATTAGGGTTAATGTTCATATTTTACTTCAAATATTGCAGCATTGCAAACTCGTATGCATGATCCCGTTTTTAGCTTGAATAAGATGACAGCTGTATCAGTGGTCTTCTAAGAGCTTTAGGGTGTGTTCGATTGGTAATTCCAAACCTACCGAATTCTGAAAACAGTAGACTTCGCAGAGACGGAAAGATATTTCCCAATCAAACGCAAAAATCTTAAAAACGGTAGGTTTCGGATTCACCAAGATGGTTTGCTATGAAAACGAAAAGCTCTCCAAAGTCTGCCAAACCTATTGCCTTTTGGAGCAGAATATAATCGAACAGGTATTGTGAGCGCCATGCAGCGGCATCCGAAATTAGACAGCTTAGCAGAAATCATAAGCAAGAGTAAAAAAGGTATTGTGTGAACCGGACAGATATAGTTATGCAATTTCATACCAAATAGTAGGATAGCTTAGCAGAATCAGAAGCATTAGAATACCTCGTAAGTCTTTAAAAGCGTAATCATACCGTATGTTAAGGCGGTGTCAATGACAAAGCTTATCCACAAACAAAGTTTAGACCGAAAAATCAATTTCAGTCATGTGATTTGATTTTTTATCAGGCCGCAAAACCAGCAACAAGTATGAAACAAGCTGTGTGAAGAAAGCTTAATTTCAAATATAATTAACCGAAATTAATAATGCAAAGTGGCAAAGGCAAAATCTTCAAATCTGTGCAATTTTAATGGATAGCTTTTACATTCCAAACCACATTTAATTTAAATAATTCGCTTAAACTGGACCATTTCGCCTGAAATTCAAGGAGTTTGGTGAATGTATAAGAAGCCACAAGACTCATTGAGGTACACTTTAAGTAAATCTTCTTCGTAAGCAAACAAGAAATGACGCAAACCGTAATGCAAAAAAATTTGGTTTCTAGTTAACTTCAAGATGACTCTAGCTTATCTCTAAAATATACCTTTTTAAATTTAAGAAATATTAAAACTGATCTGCAAGTCCCATTGATGAAAACATGTAACGGGCAGCAGGCACTGTCAAATCGTGGTGTTGGAGTTTGAAACCTCCTTGGTTCTGAAGTGAAGTAGCCATTCTCTTTCAAAGCGTTTAAAGATGCTTGTAGATAGGTTATTATCTTAATTTTGATTATTGAATTTGAAGTTAGATTTTTATCATGATTTGTAAATTTTTCCCGGCCTCCTGAAAACCAGTCCGTCTTAAATGACGGGGCCATCGTGATTAAATGATTGAAAAATTGAAAAATGAATGAATGAATGAATGAATGAATGAATGAATGAATGAATGAATGAATGAATGAATGAATGAATGAATGAATGAATGAATGGAAGGGTGGATGGATGGATGGATGGATGGATGGATGGA
>REGM01000369.1:146035-174179 GCA_004194415.1 Aurelia aurita
GTATGAAATTGCATAACTATATCATTTACAATATTCTTTAAGCTGTTCCTCAAATTCCCTGTAGCTCTCAATTTTACGAAGTTCTACTGGTAGTTCATTGTATATCTTCGCACCCATAAACATAAATATTTTCGTGCATATTCAGTTTTGATACTTGGTAGTATTAGGGTGCATTTATTGCAACGTGAAATAATTCTCAAACTGTTCACACGTGTTCACGTCGAGACAGCTTAATGTTCATATTTACTTCAAATATTGCAGCATTGCAAACTCGTATGCATGATCCCGTTTTTAGCTTGAATAAGATGACAGCTGCATCAGTGGTCTTCTAAGAGCTTTAGGGTGTGTTTGATTTTGGTAATTCCAAACCTACCAAATTCTGAAAACAGTAGACTTCGCAGAGACGGAAAGATATTTCCCAATCAAACGCAAAAATCTTAAAAACGGTAGGTTTCGGATTCACCAAGATGGTTTGCTATGAAAACGAAAAGCTCTCCAAAGTCTGCCAAACCTATTGCCTTTTGGAGAAGAATATAATCGAACAGGTATCGTGAGCGCCGGAAAGATAACCATGCAGCGGCATCCGAAATTAGATAGCTTAGCAGAAATCATAAGCAAGAGTGAAGAAGGTATTGTGTGAACCGGACAGATATAGTTATGCAATTTCATACCAAATAGGATAGCTTAGCAGAATCAGAAGCATTAGAATACCTCGTAAGTCTTTAAAAGCGTAATCATACCGTATGTTAAAGCGGTGTCAATGACTTATAAAGCTTATGCACAAACAAAGTTTAGGCCGAAAAATCAATTTCAGTCATGTGATTTGATTTTTTATCAGGCCGCAAAACCAGCAACAAGTATGAAACAAGCTGTGTGAAGAAAGCTTAATTTCAAATATAATTAACCGAAATTAATAATGCAAAGTGGCAAAGGCAAAATCTTCAAATCTGTGCAATTTTAATGAATAGCTTTTACATTCCAAACCACATTTAATTTAAATAATTCGCTTAAACTGGACCATTTCGCCTGAAATTCAAGGAGTTTGGTGTATAACAAGCCACAAGACTCATTGAGGTACACTTTAAGTAAATCTTCTTCGTAAGCAAACAAGAAATGACGCACACCGTAATGCAAAAAAATTTGGTTTCTAGTTAACTTCAAGATGACTCTAGCTTATCTCTAAAATATACCTTTTTAAATTTAAGAAATATTAAAACTGATCTGCAAGTCCCATTGATGAAAACATGTAACGGGCAGCAGGCACTGTCAAAACGTGGTGTTGGAGTTTGAAACCTCCTTGGTTCTGAAGTGAAGTAGCCATTCTCTTTCAAAGCGTTTAAAGATGCTTGTAGATAGGTTATTATCTTAATTTTGATTATTGAATTTGAAGTTAGATTTTTATCATGATTTGTAAATTTTTCCCGGCCTCCTGAAAACCAGTCCGTCTTAAATGACGGGGCAACCGTGATTAAATGATTGAAAATGAATGAATGAATGAATGAATGAATGAATGAATGAATGAATGAATGAATGAATGAATGAATGAATGAATGAATGAATGAATGAATGAATGAATGAATGAATGAATGGAAGGGTGGATGGATGGATGGATGGATGGATGGATGGAAAAATTGAAATATTCACTTAAAACTTTAACGACAAGCTACTTTTTCAACATTTACGATCTTCGTTTTAATATTGTTTGATGATGCAGTTTTACCGATACTTATGCGATCTAACAAAAACGAGAATAATGTATATCATGGCGAAAGACCGGTGGACTTAGAGTTGATTATTGGAAAAAGATGATAAGTAGAAANCCCATTGATGAAAACATGTAACGGGCAGCAGGCACTGTCAAAACGTGGTGTTGGAGTTTGAAACCTCCTTGGTTCTGAAGTGAAGTAGCCATTCTCTTTCAAAGCGTTTAAAGATGCTTGTAGATAGGTTATTATCTTAATTTTGATTATTGAATTTGAAGTTAGATTTTTATCATGATTTGTAAATTTTTCCCGGCCTCCTGAAAACCAGTCCGTCTTAAATGACGGGGCAACCGTGATTAAATGATTGAAAATGAATGAATGAATGAATGAATGAATGAATGAATGAATGAATGAATGAATGAATGAATGAATGAATGAATGAATGAATGAATGAATGAATGAATGAATGAATGAATGGAAGGGTGGATGGATGGATGGATGGATGGATGGATGGAAAAATTGAAATATTCACTTAAAACTTTAACGACAAGCTACTTTTTCAACATTTACGATCTTCGTTTTAATATTGTTTGATGATGCAGTTTTACCGATACTTATGCGATCTAACAAAAACGAGAATAATGTATATCATGGCGAAAGACCGGTGGACTTAGAGTTGATTATTGGAAAAAGATGATAAGTAGAAATACAATAACCAAATTGAGAAATGACAAAATAGTAAAATAATGATATATTGACTGTTCCAACGTAGCACCAGCAGGCCTTTGATGTTGTAATTGCGCAGCCTACAAATTTGTGGCTACCGTGTTTTCGGAGATACAATCTTCAGCTGATCCTATCATGAGACAACGTTTCGGGGTGTAAGATCATAAACATTCTATTTCTCATGACTTACCCCTGGCAGTCTTGGCCTTAAGTCACCTTGAATCTCGTGTGGATCACATAGCATTCTTTTCGTAGCATAAAGTAACTAGGAAAAGCATATTCTGAGCCACAATTTTTAAAGCAACGTCCTTGCAAAACATTTCTGAGGACCGGTATATTAGCAGCTGATTCATAGCCGTTAGTTAAGCATACTCGTGAAGATATGCAATCACGTTAAAAACTGGGGGTTCGACAAAACATGGATCTGAAGTTAATTTCTAGCAATTTGATAGTTTGCTTCGCAGTTAGGCAGCACATAAGAACGCCAAGTGTCCCTACAGAGTATGCAGCATCTCTGGTATGAGGCAAAAATATGGTAAGACAAAAAATCTAGTAGTATGCTTGCAAACCAGATAAGTCCCAAAACCTCAGACTTTCGCCAAATAGAAATCCTAGCTTGGATAATTAATATCACTAAAATAATTGCTTTTTATCTTTGATCTAACTCACCTGAAAGAGCTTTTCAACATTAGTAGAATTTTCGATTTTTCAAACACTAAAAGTTTTTTCTCACCCACCCTGTAGTAATACAGGAGGGGCTTCAACTTAAAATTATATTATAAATTGGCAAGTTCGTAACAAAGATGCATGAAGTTGCATCAAAGTTTGATTTGAAGGCACTAAATTAACATTATTTAAAAGATTTTCGATGACAGTTTTCAGATTTGTTGTGCAGCAAAATAACTCCAGGTTCTTTTTGAAAAAGCAGCTAAATCTCTGCAGAGTAACAACTCTCGCAAACACAAACAGTATAACATAAGACAATCTCATTCACATCTTGTCATCTTTGTTGCATCAGACAATTGAATGGTCCTTATATCTTCTTTGATGACCTAAAAACAAGAGATTTGAGGTTTCAGTAGATGTGCATCTGTACGAGTTTATCTTCTTCAAAACGATCAACAATGATGAAACCAAAGAGTAATCTTCCACCACAACGAAATTCATAAATATATTCATCAAAATACAGATTTCATAGATTTACTTAAATAGGATTGAATGATTATAACTAGACACGTGCCTTCTCAAAAGTCAATTTGATAAACAGCTAGCACTGATTTGCAAACCTAAGCATAAGGATCTTAAGCATAAGCTTAGCAATAACCGTTCTAAGGCGAGGGAAGAAGTAATAGTTAAGTTATTTCAGCACAAGAGTTAATAAACAAACCAGGAGGAGTAATTTTAGTCCAAGAAATGAAAATGGAGGATACTGTGAAAGAAGAGACAGTTCCAAGCACTGTCAAATATTTGCAGCTTAATTCGCAACCAGAAAACAGAAGGTAACAGACTCTTGAAATCTCAAAAGTAGGTCTGAGAATCCTTTCCTTCCTGTAACAGTTCTCAAAATGCCTTCTATGTCCTTAAAAGAAAGTCTACGCTGTCATGTCATATATGTAGGGCCAAATAACAAAAATATTTCAGAATTAGAGGTGTGATTTTCGGAAGGCATTTGAGGTACAGGCTTCAAATTTGAACTACAAAACCTCGCAACTCGGTAAATATTCTACAAACTTGCAAGATTTCAGTGTCTAAAATTAACTTAAGGTCTAAATGACAGGGTTATATTACCATTGAGCCCGTTCATTTCATCGCTATTTTGTGATATTTAATCAAACGTCGAACAATGTTTTTGCGACACCTTGTAAATAATTCAATTTTGCTTTATCTAAGTTATCAGTATAGAATTGATAGCATCGGCTCAGAATAGAGCTTTGCAAACCTTTAGAACTATTGGTGGCAAGCAAGAGACGCAAGCAAATTGCCAACATATTCTTGTGACTATGTTGCAAAGAAGAGCTTAACACAGTAGATGTTACATTCAAAAGTTGTGCAGTGAATTTCATTCTACGCAGGTGAAAACTTTGATCTTGTTTTGGATTAAGAATTGTCACTATAAAGACACGATAAAGATAACGAATTTCTTTCAAGAAAATGGTTCGCTAATGATTCGCGCTCCAAAAGTCTCATGAAGAATCATGAAGGCTTATAAAACAAAAACCCGCATAAAATAACCAGTCACTTCAGGACCAGCAGCCGGAAATGTAGCAAAAGTGAGTTCTGAACAATAATTTTGACTGGAATTTTCGAGTAGAAATCTATTAGAATTTCTGGGATTCATGTGCTGTAATTTCATCCATTGTTTGGATAATTCATTCATAATCGAAATCATGGCTATCAATTCGAGATAGTACAATAACCAAGGCAAACTGCTTACATTTTGGTCTTTTACGCGGATTGATCTTTACTATACAATGATGGACAAATAAGTTCCCCGCAGATCATAAACTCTATTGAACATCTCATATCAGGGCATCTTTTATCACCGAACAAATATTTCTGTCTGCATTATTGCAGCTTTGCATCTATTTTTGCAACATAATTGCTGGAAAAGGAGAATCTGTTATCAAACAACTGTAATTTAGAAGATTCAGTCAATTTTTCTCCAAATTCAGAAAAACAGATGTTTTCGCCATAATTTTCTTCTTTGGTATAAGTAAGCTGGTCAAAAGAAATTCAATGATAACATTTCCGTGTGTAGATTTTCCTGCTATGGAATTTGAATCAATGTAGGCAATATGTTTTCACCGGACATAAGCGTAGCTTGAATAAAACACATTAATTGATGATTTAGCTTTTTGGAGATGGATCTCATAACATGGAATTTCTTCTTCATATTAGGTTTTTTAAAGGCTTCCAATGGACTAAAACGTAAATTAAACTTTCGCCTTAGTTCTCTGCTACAAAACAACGAAAACGAGAAGGTCCACTTTGTGTGGAGCGGAAACTGGAGAATTACAGTTGACCCCTTAAATATTTCAATGTAGAAAATTCATAGAGAATAAGTTTAACTGAAATTAAAATATACATTTCATGTTCAGACTCTCTGACAGACAGATCTCACAATACTAACGGATCTGATGNATTTTGTTTTTGCTTATTATTTATTATGGGGGAAAATTTAATGTGCCGTCTAAATTTGGCGATTTTTTTCAATTTGCAGTAAAAAAGATTTTAACCTATATGAAGCAGTAACTGTTTGCAATATGCGAATATAAAAAGAACAAGCCACTTTATCAACGGCGCTTCTCGGCTCCAGTAGGATGCTTGCGATGGTGTAAACTCTTTGCATATTGTCGTATGGATTTCGCATGACAAAGCATTCTGTGGATAGCTTACTGACTTTAGCTACAATACTTATTTAATTGTCTATCATTGTATTATTGCGCTACACGCAACCAGAGGAAGATTTTGAGAATCACTTACATCTCAGGTATTCAATAATTTCTAAAACATTGTGGAAAAATGAAATAGGCTTTCAAAAGCTGTACTGATATAACTTTCTCCAATTTTCAAGACCTAACGGACAATTTACTCAAGGATATATCTGCAAAAAGTAAATTACATTTTATGACACTAGGCTTTCAAAAAACTAGACTTAGTTAACTTTCTCCAGTCTTCAAGACCTAACGGACAATTTATTCAAGGATATATCTGCAAAGAGTAAATTACATTTTATGACAATAGGCTTTCAAAAAACTAGACTTAGTTAACTTTCTCCAATTTTCAAGACCTAACGGACAATTTATCCAAGGATATATCTGCAAAGAGTAAATTACATTTTTATGAAATTATGCAATGAATTAAATGAAAAAAAATAAATGAAATGACACTAGGCTTTCAAAAAACTAGACTTAGTTAACTTTCTCCAGTCTTCAAGACCTAACGGACAATTTATCCAAGGATATATCTGCAAAGAGTAAATTACATTTTATGACAATAGGCTTTCAAAAAACTAGACTTTGTTAACTTTCTCCAATTTTCAAGACCTAACGGACAATTTATCCAAGCATATATCTGCAAAGAGTAAATTACATTTTATGACACTAGGCTTTCAAAAAACTGGACTTTGTTAACTTTCTCCAGTCCTCAAGACCTAACGGACAATTTATTCAGGGATATATCTGCAAAGAGTAAATTACATTTTATGACACTAGGCTTTCAAAAAACTAGACTTTGTTAACTTTCTCCAGTCTTCAAGACCTAACGGACAATTTATTCAAGGATATATCTGCAAAGAGTAAATTACATTTTATGACACTAGGCTTTCAAAAAACTAGACTTTGTTAACTTTCTCCAGTCTTCAAGACCTAACGGACAATTTTTCCAAGGATATATCTACAAAGAGTAAATTACATTTTATGACACTAGGCTTTCAAAAAACTAGACTTAGTTAACTTTCTCCAGTCTTCAAGACCTAACGGACAATTTATTCAAGGATATATCTACAAAGAGTAAATTACATTTTATGACACTAGGCTTTCAAAAAACTGGACTTTGTTAACTTTCTCCAGTCTTCAAGACCTAACGGACAATTTATTCAAGGATATATCTACAAAGAGTAAATTACATTTTATGACAATAGGCTTTCAAAAAACTAGACTTTGTTAACTTTCTCCAGTCTTCAAGACCTAACGGACAATTTATCCAAGGATATATCTACAAAGAGTAAATTACATTTTATGACACTAGGCTTTCAAAAAACTAGACTTAGTTAACTTTCTCCAGTCTTCAAGACCTAACGGACAATTTATCCAAGGATATATCTGCAAAGAGTAAATTACATTTTATGACAATAGGCTTTCAAAAAACTGGACTTTGTTAACTTTCTCCAGTCTTCAAGACCTAACGGACAATTTATCCAAGGATATATCTGCAAAGAGTAAATTACATTTTATGACAATAGGCTTTCAAAAAACTGGACTTAGTTAACTTTCTCCAGTCTTCAAGACCTAACGGACAATTTATCCAAGGATATATCTGCAAAGAGTAAGTTCCTTTTTATGATATCTTCACCAGCGAGAAATTGAAACTGAGACTAGAATTTAATTGCAAAATAGCACGATTGAAAACTTTCACAGTTTACCAAATACTTAAAGCATATAGTATAGTATGGTATATAGTATCTAGTTTAATACAGTATAAAGTATCTTGTTTTAGCTGATAGTACTCGATAGTATATGCTCAATGCGACACTAAAATGTGCTGCATTTGCCAAGCTATAATTTCGAAAGAAATCTAGCGACAACGTTGGTTGAAAGTTTCTGATGAAGAGAGAATAGAAGAGCTTAGATAATATTTCCTTCCTTAAACAGGCCATATCTTTCGTTGGAAGGATCTTTCAAAACAAGTGTCCCAAAAAGGTCCAGACATTGCAATCAAATCCCACGGGTCTGATTTCGAAAACAGATTTTAAAAGGTATCTGAATTATTTCGAGACTCTATCAATTAAAATCATTGAAGCCTTATAGCTAAGGGATTCCGCAATCTAAAGTAAATATGAAGCCGTCAATGTTTATGAAATTGTTATTTTAAAATAGAACAATTCAAATTTTATCTCTCTTTGAAACGACACCGGAGTCAATCGAACGAGGAGACATTTTTCAGACATTCTTTGATGAAAGCTTTAAGAAAACGATCCGCAAAAACAAGATCTTAAACTCTTAGTTGACGCCTGTCATACACAAAAGTATCAAAAATGAGGCAACTGAAATCATAGTTCCTCAACAGCAGCGATGCAAAGAGGCCACAAGCGTTTTGTGACACTCTGTTTACCAAGAGGATAAGGCTTCTTTAATGATAATTGTAAATTATGTTTTAGTGACCCCGGCCGGGATATGGCGTTCATCAGCAGTAAATCATCGATAAACTTCCACGAGCCAAGATGCAAGCGACGCACGATGGCCACTGCTGCTATTAAGGAGGAAGATCTCTCGAAAAGCAAAGCATTTCCGCACTCTAGAACAATGATTACCATTAACATTGCAGGAAAGAAATTTGAAACATTTGAGGAGACCTTGGCTCGATTTCCAGAAACACTTCTTGGTGATCCGGTTAAAAGAAAACCATACTTCAATCCTAAAACCGGCGAGTATTTCTTCGATCGAAACAGATCCGCGTTCAGCGGTATACTCTACTACTACCAAACCAACGGGACACTGGAATGTCCCGAAAAAATCTCGGAAAGCATCTTCACAAAAGAAGTCTTGTTTTTCGAGTTGGGAGAGAATCTGCTAGGGATCGATGAAGATGAAACCGGGCTAGATCATGTCGAAGAAATCGAACTTCCAAAAAATTTTCTGGCGAGGAAGATTTGGATATTGTTTGAGCATCCAAATTCTTCCATCCCAGCGAAGATTGTTGCAGTTTTCTCTGTTGTTGTTATTCTGGTGTCGATCGTAGTGTTCTGCATTGAGACATTACCGCAACTTGACCCAAGCAAGAAAGAATCGAAGCCACATCGAAGCCAAGTTAAACTTGCTTGGACTATCATGAACACATTTTGTAATGTCTGGTTCACCATGGAATATACTTTGAGATTGCTCGCCTCGCCAAAGAAACTCGATTTCATAAAATCGACGATAAATGTCATCGATCTGATCTCCATCATGCCATTCTACTTTTCATTGATTCTCGACGAAGGTGGCGGCATTGAAGTACTTCGTGTAATCAGGGTCATCCGCGTGGTGCGAATATTCAAACTGACGAGGCATTCGCGTGGACTCCATATCCTTGGCAACACAATTCACGCAAGTCTACACGAGCTTGCAATGTTGGCTTTGTTTCTGTTCATCGGTGTCATCCTGTTCTCAAGTGCAGTTTATTATGCAGAATCGCAAGTGCATTCGAAGGATTTCGAGAGTATCCCACACGCCTTTTGGTGGGCTGTTGTTACTATGACGACAGTGGGATATGGTGACATCACACCGACGACTTTCATTGGGAAATTAGTTGGTGCAATGTGTGCTATATCAGGCGTACTGGTCATTGCCTTGCCAGTGCCAGTTATTGTCAGCAATTTCGAGCATTACTATAAGGAGGTAAGTTATCGATTTCTCTCTATTCAGAGCGGGTGACGCATTAAAATGTATTCCTGTTTGAAAATTAATAGCAGCAAGAGTATTCACTCTATTTAAATTGAATCTGTTTCCTCTAATGGCTAGAAGACTGAAGTATTTTGTATAAACTTTTGGTTGTATTCGTATGGAAGTTACCTCACGTAACTTTGAATTTTACAAATTGTAATTCTCGAAAGTGACTGAAGAAAGATGATCAAATCTTTGAGCCATCAATATACCGAGTTAGGTTCTGGTGAGAATTGCTGTTAATTAACAATCTAATGCTAAATTAAAGCGTAACGTACGCAATTAAGCCAACTTACATTCATGAAATTGCAGCTTTTTTAATGAATTTTTCTCCGTTGTTCGGAGGTCTTTTATCATCTAATGTGGCCTTGTAAATAATTTTCTTCAAGAATGACATTTGTAAAATTCCAATAGCTCCCATATGAAGGCAGCCAAGATTTCACACAAAATACTTCAGTCCTTTAGCTATTACATGAAATAGATTCGATTTAAATAGAGTGACTACTTTGCCACTATCATTTTTCATGCAGGAGAACTTTTTATGAGTCGCACGATAGCGATAATTTTGGATTATTCGTTGCATGAAGAGCAGACGACATCATTCAAACTGAAGGTGCCCTTAATTAATTCACGAAAGAAAAACTTATCATATCTGTAGCCCAACCATCTGATCGGTTTGCTCCCTCTTGCATCACTCTTTTTTTATTTCAGTGAAGAGAATTCTCCAAAGTCTTTTCACGCGTGATAAAACAAACACAGGAAATTTTGTTACTGTATCCTTTTTATGGCAGTATTGTTTTCCAGTTTTCCATACCCATTTTTAAAGGACTTTAAAATTCCAGACCTATATCCAAGTGACTTTTCACCAAAACCGGAGATCCTGCTTAAGAGAACTTTTGCTTAGCAAAATTCACCCTTATGAAGGGCGCATATTAGACTGACTATATGAGCTTCAGTTTTCCGTATTGAATTGAATGGTTTTGGCTTCAAACAGAGACTCATGAAAGCACAAATTTAAAATAGTGACTAATATGTCATCTCCGCACCGATCGGTGCGGAGCCAATCAGATCACTACCTTCTTGGTAAGGTTAGATCACGTGCGAATTTTTAGCGCTTGATTGGCTGATTTGATCAAAGTTGACAGTGAAGCAACGTTCGATTTTTCTTTCGACGTTCGAAGGATAGAAGAAGACCTTCGATTTTCCTTCAGATTTTTCGTAAGATGTAAGTCCCCGGTTAAAATCTCCTCGCTGGTGAGTGATGAGTGATTGTATGAGCGAACAGATTTGATGGATGTATAAATGGTTGATTGGAACGAATACGAGGATTTCGGGACAGTGCAAAATTTACTTTATAACATGGCCAATGCAAAACGTAACGGGGTAATTACTTCTTTGAGCCAATACAGGATGGGGTCAATACTTTTATAAAGCAAATACAGACGGGGCAGTAACTTCTTCGTGAGCTCAAGATGACATTTTAAACATAAAAGTGTTCATTTTGAGGACAAAATTTAAGTCATGCAAGATGAAAAGTGCTTCTTAAAGAGATGTGTATAAAATGATGATGATGTCCATTCATCAGTCACATTTGTTCATCTTCAAAGTAAATTTTTGTTGACAAAGGCCTTTAAGCACAAAAATTGATTTTGCTATAATTATTAGCTAATTCATTTGTAGTATGCCATCCAATGATCAGTAGTACAGGGCAGATACATTTTTAAGGAAAGGGTGACAGGGCAGCCGTTATTTTTTGCAAAATTTATACAGCGTGAGCAGATTATTTTGCAAGAAGTTTTCTTCTCCACCAGCCCTGTAATATAATAAATGTTGCACTGTCCCTTACGTCATAAGTCGTGGCACATTCCTGTCAGTTTATATTACCGCAAATCCTCGAATAAGCCCCCGGGGACTTACTTATAAAAATCAATTTTTTGATGAGGTGGAGTGGGGCTTATCAAATGGTAAGGTCGATGTGTGATGACGAACTGCTATTCTAGTGGATAAAGTTATGGAGAAAAGTAAAAACATCTCAATTTGAATCAAAATTCACTGGAGGTGATAAATGAAAAATGTAACATTGAAATATAGACTATAAAAATGATACCCAGAAAAGGATGTATGAATTTGTGTAAAATTGACTTTTTAATGAAATTCAAATACTCCTCGTGAGGGCTTAGTTGAGTGGGGGGGGAACTATTTCTTAAAATTAGTTCTGAGGTGAGGGCATATTTGACGGGGGGTTTATTCGAAGGAGGCGGGGTCTGTAGCTAATAATTACGTCCAATTTACAGGAAAAGGCTAGACAGGCTAGAATCGAGGAGAAAGAAAAGGAAGAAACCGAGCCAAGACTCCCTATGCAGATGTTTGATGCATTGTCACCCGCTCCGTCATCTCATAATAGCGAAGAGGAAAAATCATTCTTCACAAAATTCAAACGAATTCCAAGCATCGTTCGAAAAATGAGTGTTGCTTCGACGAGCAATGGTCAAGCCAATGTTGAAAACAAGGAGGTCGGAAAAAGGCTAAGCCAAAATCAAAATACCCCGATTGAAGAGAAAACAAAGGAATTTATCGAGTGCGAAGATTCGGTGCCTGAAGAGAAACAAAATGGCGAAGCGTTTGCGGAGGAAGACTTAGTAAAAGTTAGCTTGATGAGTGCGAATCAAGAGGAAAATGACGAAACAAATCTTTAAGTATTAAAATGGAGACAGCATGATCTCTGCCGGGTGAGTCAACAAGAGTTTCGGTGTTGGCCAAATTGTACAACCGTGAACAATAAATCGTTTTAAAGTTAAGCCACTAAATAAGAATTAAATTATATTGAAGGAAATCAGCATAAAAGAAAATATTTCTTAGAGCACGGTTACACTGTACCGGTACAGTTTTGATCCGCTACAAAGTTGTTAAGGTTCACGAGCGTTTACACTGCTCCAGAAATAGATTTTTCTATAGATGAAAGAAGAAAAAGGTTACGGATTAGCAAGAGCATTGTAAACGGGAAGCTGGTCCGTTACATTTTTGTTTTTGATCCTTTGATACAGTGTACAGGGGTCTTAGGGGTAAAATGGCTATGTACAGATGGATTTTGAACATTTTTGATCACATCACCATCTATTATTAAACTTCCCTTGCACATGCATAACTTCGCAGTGCACTTTCGCTAATTTTTCATTTGTTATCAAATTAGGAAGACTTAAAATTGTCTTCATTTCTGTGGTTGTGACGTCACCAAAATTCTTGATCATAAATCATGTTATCTACAAAATTGCCTTTTGATGAGGTTAAAGAGATTTTTGCAGATAGCATTCATACAAAATTTCAACCTGATCTGCCATTCCAATTTCAAGGCATAGTAATTTCAATTTTGCAGAATTTTCGTCCATTGCAATTCCAAAAATACATTACACAATTCTAAAATGATATAGTTTTGTAAAGAAAGCTACAGTTTTGAATTGGCGTGGCAGAACAATCAATCAATAGCTAAAGAATTATTAGCAATGAAAGTTTGGCTACAAAACTCAAAACAAAGCTGCACCAAGCCAATATATGAGGATAGCATTTTCTCGATCTCTCGTACCGCTCTGAAGTCACAGCATGGGAGATCTTTTCAAAAACTTTTCAAAAACTGATTGAAAAAGGTAAANATCTGCCATTCCAATTTCAAGGCATAGTAATTTCAATTTTGCAGAATTTTCGTCCATTGCAATTCCAAAAATACATTACACAATTCTAAAATGATATAGTTTTGTAAAGAAAGCTACAGTTTTGAATTGGCGTGGCAGAACAATCAATCAATAGCTAAAGAATTATTAGCAATGAAAGTTTGGCTACAAAACTCAAAACAAAGCTGCACCAAGCCAATATATGAGGATAGCATTTTCTCGATCTCTCGTACCGCTCTGAAGTCACAGCATGGGAGATCTTTTCAAAAACTTTTCAAAAACTGATTGAAAAAGGTAAAATAAAATAATTAAAATGTCGATCAGATTTGTCCTGTTTACGGCTTCAAAACAAATGGGAACGAGTAAGGCAGGGAAATAAATTACTGTTGTTCATTCTTTGCATGAAAAAAGCATGGCTTGTTCAATATTATTGGGGATACGGGATTCCATAATGGTGATTCTAAAGCCGGAAATTAGCAAACAATCGATAGATATATTTACATCTTGTCCAGGGTTTCGTAAAAATGACGCCAAGGATAATGGCCTATAACTTTAGAACTATGAGATCAATTTTAGTAAATAAATTTTCACACTTAAATTCGTCTTTTCACAATAAAATGGTTTACGATTCATTGAAATAAGTGGACTATTCATTATTGTACAGTTTCGGAAATGCTGAAACTTGTTTTTGATTCACCCGGTAACTGGCATATGAAAGATATTGCATCACAGAACAGAGTGAAATACACAGATCGGGTGTTCCCAAAAAAGCAGATACGTTTGAAAACTCACTAAAATTCTACTATTACTCCTGCCAACAAAATTCCCCCTTTCACTGTTTTTTTAACGATAAAATTACTTCTAAAAGAAATAATAGTTTTGTTCTTATTACTTAAAAGGGTAGATAATGACACATTGAAACTCGTGTTTTGAACCATTCTCTTTAAGGGACAATGTACATTTTGAACAACAGAAGGAAAATTTTTTTTTTAATAATATTCAAGTCTTTCATGACAGTGTGCAATTATGTGCAATCCCTTCCAACATTCAAGATTAAGAAAATGCTATATTATAGACAAAGAAATCAATTTAGTAATCATCTTGTTTTCGCAGTATGCTTCAAAACCAGGTGGCTCTAAAAATAACCATTTCTGCAAGTTTAATCCTACTAAAAAGATGATTCTTAGACGGAAACATGATTTGGTCCTTCATCTTTTAGAAAAAAGGGAACAAATAAAGATTCATCTTGTAATTTAATGTTTGTGACTTTCGAAACGTGTCTACTTTTTTTGGGACACCTGGTTGATATCTAAGGAGCATCAGTAAGGTTATAATAAAACTTGATTGTTTGTTTGAGGATTATTCCAATACAGACTGGTAAAATATGATAAAAATATTAAAGTGGAGCAGCGATAAGAACTAATCTTTAACCATTGAAGTACACGGTGGTTTATGTCATACCGGTGACCCAAAAAACACTTCACGATCTAGATCATAGCCAGCTCTCTAAAATCAAATTTATCGACAGATGCTTTGTATCACCGTTTGGTTGGAAGGCTTGGCTATTTTTGAGATGCTGTATGGTCATTTTAAGCTATGATTACCTTCCGAAAAACAAGATTTAAAGAAAATTTCGAAGCATACATTAATCGCCATCCTCTTCCCGTCAAAATTTTGTGAAAACGTAACTTAGAGATGGATTTGAAGTCGTTTGGGGGGGAAATCTGCTGTTTGGAAAATAATTGATCTCTGCTCCTTATTCAAATTTCTTGCTCTCATACAAAAATTTGGAATTCCGCTTTTGCTGCGTCTTCCAAAACATGGCTTGAAAAAGGAAGGGAAAGTCCGAGAAATGAATGAATTACCATATTTGTGAAACTGGTTTTTCGGAGGGTAGACATAGCTTAAACTGACCAAACAACATCTTAAAAGATAGCTAAGCCCTTCATCTACATGCTGATTGTGTTCATAACATTTGCTTCCAGGAAGCTAGGCGTGATCTAGCTTGTGAAGTTTTTTTTGGGTCACCCGGTAGTTATAACCATATGCGAACTAGCGCGATTAAAGACAATAGAGATATTATGCCTAAGTGGTTGTTTTAGAATTTAAATTTTGTTGCAGACTTTAATCTGCTTTGTGTATGTTAATGTATATTTTTCACAGATATGAAACTAATTAAGAAAGTTGAAATCTTCCGTGCATTATGCGTGGTACCACTAGAGTTGCATCGGTAGCCACTGAAAATAGAGTGTAGCCACTTAAACATACATTGGGAATCAATTGCCTCTGTTTGTATGAACATGCGAAAATATCGCCAGGTCAAATTATTTTTTTACTATATCGTCTACGTAATACCAGGTGAGTCAGAAACACGTTTATAGATCCACGAAAGCCTGTAGCTCTCAAACGATCTATCTGATTCCTATAAACTGATAATACCTGTGTAGCTAATATATCAAGCGTAGGCTTCAAATCTTTAAAAAGGTCGGTGTAAAATTATGTGACATATTTCTTTGAAAGGAATGGCTTGAAAGAAACTTTAGTTACTTTGTAATAATTCTACCGTTGGACTTTTCAGAAATCTTCAATATTTTCAGAATTAGAGTGCTTTTCTTCAAGAAAAATTTTGAAAAAAACTTAAAACGATCGTAAGTTCTAGAATTTTTGAGGAAACACCGACTAATTTTCTAGAAAAACATAGTTTATGAACGTCTACAATATGGTATCAAGCAAAAGTCTTTCACTCTTCTGATTTGCGATTTAGAAATTTGATGACATCACATCCTCAAATGAGTTGAAATATGAAATATGCTGTAATTTCGAAAATATTCAATATTTCTGAAAAGTCCAAGAAAAATAGTCATAGCAAAGTAGCTAAAGTTTCTTTCAAGCCATTCGATTCAAAGAAATATGTCACTGAATTATACACCGACCTTTTTACGCCAATTTAAAGATTTGAAACGTATGCTAATATATCAACTTAGATAAGAAAATTTAATTTGTCAAAATCGGTTGTATCTTTCTCAAATTACAAGCGATTTTATGAAAATGCTTAATATCGAAATCCTTCAAACAGGCAAAAATCCTTGATCAAATATGCTCGTGATAATAAAAATTAGATGGAAAGAGGCTGAATGATAGTCCAAAGTGTAGACAACTATACAGCAGCCTCTTTATATACCTAGTAAATGTTTGTGCGATAAGATAGACAGATAGAGTTTGATTATGATAGCTTTGGGGTTAAATTGCTAGAAAATTTGATCAAGGACTTAGGCCGGTTTTGAAGAATTCTGGGATAAAGCACTTTAAAAAAACGCCTGTAATTTGAGAACCATACGACTGATTTTGAAAAACTAAACTTTCTTGTCTAAGTTGATATGTCAGCCACACAGTTATTATCAGTTTATACGAATNTCCTTGATCAAATATGCTCGTGATAATAAAAATTAGATTGAATGATAGTCCACAGTGTAGACAACTATACAGCAGCCTCTTTATATACCTAGTACATGTTTGTGCGATATAAATTGCTAGAAAATTTGATCAAGGACTTAGGCCGGTTTTGAAGAATTCTGAGATAAAACACTTTTAAAAAAACGCCTGTAATTTGAGAACCATACGACTGATTTTGAAAAACTAAACTTTCTTGTCTAAGTTGATATGTCAGCCACACAGTTATTATCAGTTTATACGAATCTAATAAATGGTTTGAGAGCTACAGGTTTTCAAACATCTAAACATTTCTTAGCCTCTAACTACCCAATTACCAAAGTCAGACAGACAACCTTATTTCGCTAATTATCAAAGTCAGGCAGATAGACAACCATCCCCCGAGGGAAATCCCAATGCATCAAACTTTAGCTTTTATTGGAGGATAGAAGCATACGCACAGGATGATTGGTACAGTCAACTTTCCCTAAGCAGACACCTCTATAGGACAGACACTGCTGTAAAGCCAACACTCATTTGTGTGCTGATCGACGGATTTCAATGAAATTACTCTCTGAAAGGCGGGCACCTCGTTGAAACAGACATTGTTAGTTGATTCCACATGTGTCTGCTTGCACTTCCACATATGGCATTTATGAGGTTCGAACCCAAAATAACCTTCATTCAGAAATAACCTTTTCTCTCCAGCAAACATTGCGAGAAGAACAATATATCATATACAGGGTGTCCCATAAAATCGTTCGACATTTGTTTAAATATTTGGAATAAACGACAAAACGTTGAAGTTATCGAAAAGCATGGCAATCGATAACCTCCTTTTCCCCGACCGTGGACTTGCCAAAATCGGCTTGAAAGAAAAAGTAAGGACAACTTGTTCCTAACAGCTCACAGCTGGATAGCCGGATGATTCTTGGTCCAGCAGGCGGCATTTTTGACCTTGACTTTTGGCCGATCGTAATGAAGATTTTGGATTGCTTGCGGTTGGGTCCTATTGCAAACATCTGGTCAACAAGGTTGAGTGCATCTCGTGAATAATTAATGAGGAGCTGTTCGGAACAAGTCGTCCTCTCTTTTTCTTTTAAGACGACTTCGGCAAGTCCACTCCGATCGGGAAGCTTCGCTGCTAATCAAATTATCGAGAGATCTCTGGTTTCAGCTTTTGCACAAACTTGATCATTCAAAGCTGAAAAGTGACCACTCAGTGCGATTACAAGGAATTTCATAATTATACTGTCCAGGAAAAATTTAAATCTTTGCCTCAAGATTACTTTCCGTGGAGTCAGTTGGTTTTGCTATTCGTAACAAATATTGAAATAAACTTCGAGCAATATTGTGGAACACCCTGCACAATATCGAAATTATGTACAAAGTGTATAATTAAATATAGTACACCAGTTAAATAAAAAAGGCGTACCTAAATTATATATATGTATACTTATCTTTAGCACGATAACAAATTCATTCAAAAATTCATAGAAATAACCTTAAAGGATTACTATCACGCAGCTAATTGGCTCCCGTTAACACTAACATCCTATTGCTACACAAAAAGGCGCCATTAACAGGATCCCATTGTTTGAGGAGCCAATCAACTGCGTGACAGTAATCCTTTAAATCAATTGCAAAGAAATGCAAGTTGTTGGCTGAAGTAGTTTTAGTTCATATTACGACGAAATAGGAGAATGCAGCGCCACTTACACTACAGAATATTGTTGGTAAGGCATGGATAGAAAAACGTACCGAAAAATTGGCTCTGTATAGCGTTTCCACAGAAGTGTTATGTGACCTTTCCTCATTGTAGTAGTTGTAACACCATTTGAAGATGAGATCACAGATGATGGGCGGGGGCCGGGTGCTAACCCCATGACAACCAAATAACCAACTAATCCAAAACACAAAACATTGCCAACTGACTGCTTTTCGCAGGTAAAATAGCGATGAAATCTGCACCTATCAACATAGGCGTCGAATCTTTGCAAAACTTTCAAATTGATCGTGTAAAATGTTATTGCCCCATTCTTTCAAATGAATTGCTCGGAGAAACTTTAGGTAATTTGCCNATAGAAAAACGTACCGAAAAATTGGTTCTGTATAGCGTTTCCACAGAAGTGTTCACAAATGATGGGCGGGGGCCGGGTGCTAACCCCATGACAACCAAATAACCAACTAATCCAAAACACAAAACATTGCCAACTGACTGCTTTTCGCAGGTAAAATAGCGATGAAATCTGCACCTATCAACATAGGCGTCGAATCTTTGCAAAACTTTCAAATTGATCGTGTAAAATGTTATTGCCCCATTCTTTCAAATGAATTGCTCGGAGAAAACTTTAGGTAATTTGCCATAATCCCAGAAAGATTATTTTTGATACCATCTTTATTTTTGGAATTACAGCTTTTTTATGTTTTATGAGAGGATGCAGGTGAGGCAGTATATACAGCTTTGACGAACATTAAAAGCACCATAAATTCTAAACTATGACCAATACAAAGGAAAATTAATATGACCAATACAAAGTTTTTGAAGGTCTACAAGATGGTAGCAAGCAAAATTCTGTAGCTTTTATGGTTTACAATTTAGAAATTTAATGACGTCACAACTTCAAAACTAGCAGAAATATGAAAAACGTTGTAATTCCAAAAATAATAAAGACATCAAAAATGCTCTTTCTGTAATTATGGCAAATTACCTAAGGTTCCCTTGGAGCAATTTAGTTGAAAGAATGGGGCAATAACATTTTACGCGATTAATTTTGAAGTTCTGCAAAGATTCGATGCCTATGCTGCACCTATCACATTTACTGCAATCGCGAGATCGTTGGCAAAGTCTTGGAACCAGCAGCGATGATTGCACTGACAAATCATGTTGTTCTTCAATGTAATCCTTGCTGATTGCAAGACTTTACCATTGCTCTCAGTGCAATATTTACTGATTCCAAGCCGTACTGTGCAATCACAATGTTAGGATTGCACCGCTGTTGTACCTGTGTTTGTAGGCTTCTCATTTACCGAACAACACAGTTTTTGGCTTACTTCTACCACTAAAATACGGACCAAGTTGATGAAACGTGGAGCGGGGTGATGCATCCCCACCCCCCCCCCCCCCCCGCACGGAACGTCCCAGTGTTTACACCACAAGTTTGATCGAAGATGTGCACTACTACCTTGCTATTGTGCTCAGCATGAATGAATTTTGGTACACATTTTATCTATACCATGCCAAAAATTTCGTAGCGTAAATGTGCCTGTATGTCGACACCCAAATCACGTCTGTGTTTTGAAGAGAAAACTTAAGTACACGAGTGAAAGTTGTTTTACTGACTCTTCTCTTTAAAAGCTACGCAAGTACTCCACCCAACATTGCCGGTATCCACAAAAAGTAAAAGAGATACCTATAAACATTGAAGTCTTTGGAAATGAATTTTACAATTTTCAACTGCTATTTATGGGAAGAAACTGCTTAGTTTCAAGATCAGTAACGTCATCAAAATTTAATGGTATTTCAAAAAGATGAAGAAGTTGTTTGGGTCCCTTAAAAAACTCTAAACATAAAATATAATGATAAAAAAGACAGCTTTGTTACTTCACCAACAGGTTACTGTGCATATGGTTTGCAAGTCATGCAAAATAGCTTGCTATGGCTAAACACACATTTTAGGAGTTTACATAGACCAAGCATAAGAGAAAAGTTTCTTGTCGGTAAAATCGCATGTGCAGATAGATAGTGAATTTGTTGACAATAGAACCATTTGTTATCAATCTTGCTTTGTGAACGCATAAATTGATGTGCATTTTCGTTAAGGTTTCCTTTATTGGAAAATAACGAAGCTCTGCAAATTTTCTCAAGTTTGAGTCTCTGATAGGGGGGAGAGGGAGGGGGTCGTTAATCCCTTACTTTCTTTCTTCTCTCTCAAAAAGAAGCATGCTCGATTCAAAATTGGAATGAATTTGCCAGATTTTTCTTCTTCACCGAAGACTTGTGCCCTCTCTGCTCCCTAGTTCCTTTGATTTTTATATTCTTGCTTCCTTGCTCCCAGCCCTTTTTAGGTGCTGCTCCGTTGCTCCCCAACACCCCGATCAGAGCTTCGGTTTTGTTTGTGATTTCATCCAAATTCTTAATTGGAAACAGTGTTAACTACGAAGTTGCTTTTTTGTGAAGATAGAGAGATTCCCCAACTTAAATTAAAGTTAAATCTAATCTGCAATTTGGCAATTTTGTTTTCGTGACAATTGTTTCTAAGACACACAATTATCGAACAGTTAAACTAAACATTGTTACCTTGTTACTTGTACTTTTATTAGAGAATTTCTAGAGGAGTCAATTACTTGAGGTAACAATGTTTAGTTTAATTGTTCATAATTGCGTTTCTTAGAAACAATGGTCACGAAATCAAATTGCCAAATTACAACTTGTCGTACAAGACACGGGATCAACTGAAAGATTTAGGAAACAAAATCTCACAACGTAAATTTAATCTGCTATTCCTATTCCAAGCCAATAGTAATTTGAATTTTGCAGAACTTTCGCTCGTTGCAATTCACAAACCAATTGCAGTTTCGTATAGAATAAAAAGTTAGTGAATTGGCGTGGCAAACCATTAATCAGTAGCAAAATAATTATAAGTAATGAAAATTTGGCTACAACAATCAAAATGCATTTGCACCAAGCCAGTTTCAAATAGGTAACATGTTTCTCTAAAGTCCATAAAGCCGATTCAGGCACGATAAGAAGGCTTAGAAAACTAATAATATTTGAAACTTGTCTGTTCCACAATTAATTTGAAGCTGTTTGGAATTCTTGCACAATTCGTCTGTTTTTGCGAAATCTTGTTATTCACTCGCTTTTAAGCATTCCAGATTCATTTGCTTCAAACATCCCATACCTACTAACTCGCTTACCCATGCAAATGGAACAGAAATCATTTTGCATTGTGATAGAAATATATCTGTTATGGACCAGATGGTGGAATTAAATGTATACTGAATTTCAGTTGTATTTAACATCTCTTTCCCAGTAATGCTGAGAACTTTTCAGCCAACCCTCGTACAGCTAGGACCATTCTTCTCTCTTCTGCTGGCAATAGACGATTACGGAAAAGATGGCGTCGGGGGGCATTTGACCAAGATGCATTGCGTTTGATGATCGAATCTCTATAGAATCATTGTTGATTCCATTATAGGACGCACTGCATCTTGGTCAAATGCCCCCGAAAGCCATCTTTTCCGTCATCGTCTATTTTTCCCTCTTTAGCATAAATAAAACTGCTACTTCAATAGTTCCAATGTTCCATTAACGATAATTCCATACCCAATATTTCGTACCGGGCGTCCTAAAAAAATACTCCTGTTTGAAAAATCTCCAAAATTTGATTAGAAAGCCAATCTTCAAATTTCTTTCCTTGGAAGGTAGATCAAGGGCCAAATTACTTTCCCAGGTATAGTTAATCTTTTAATTCGTTTAGAAATCAGCAAGTTTAGCTCCTTTTAAAGTTACCTGGTTTTGAACTATACTGCAAAAAATCACTGATGATTACCAAGTCAATTTCTTTGTGTATATTAAGCTTTTAATTTGGTCATAAATGATGGAAAGAAACGCACACTATCATGGGAGACTTCAAGGATGATAAAAAATCTGAAAATGTTGGCACATACACAAGATTGACAATGTTGTTTAAAAAGTATGGCTCAAAATAACGTTTTTCAACGTGTAAATGTTCAACCTGTAAGTATTGAAAACAAAAAAATTTATCATATTTAAATATTTTTGGGTCATTGTCGAAACAAATCAAAAAGAAAATTTGATGATAGGCTTGATAATCGAGTTTTTGTGAATTTTCAAACAGGAGTAATTTTTTTGGGACACCCGGTAGTATCTATATAAAATAGTCAAAAGAGAATTCAAAAATATACCGGGTTAGTCAAAAATAAATGTGCACCTTTTTTTCAAAAACACTTGAGACTTTGGCTATAATCCCCAGCATAGGGTCACCTGAACAACTCTATTCGCTTTCTTCTCCCTCTAATCTTACCTTATGTTCCTCAAATACGCCTAGTGAATCTGAACTTTCTTCTTCCGTATCTTCAATCAGATCCACGCAACCGAATATTTCGAGTGACATTGAGGAGTTTTTTAATCTAAGAACAAAACATCCGAATAATCCTTTAATTGGATTCTTAAATATAAATAGTATTCGAAACAAAATAACTGATTTGAGATTGGTGATGGAAAGATGCTTGCTGATATTTTGGNGGGTTGTCTGCAATAGAGTTTCTAAATTTGAGAGTCCTTCGATCGAGATCATGTGTTCTGATTTGATGGTTTGCAAAAAGAGATGGGCTATTTTTAGCATTTACCGACCCCCAGATGCTGCCAACTTGGATCTATTTTTTAGAGAACTGTCTTCTTCATTAAACTCGGCCTTGGACAAATACGATAATGTTATGATTATGGGCGATATAAATATTGACACTCATGATATTCAGCATCCCGGATATAATAAGTTAAATTCCTTCATTGACGTTTTTGGACTATCAAATTTAGTAAAGGCTAAGACATGTTTCACAAAAGGTCATAGTTCGTCGATTGACGTCATGCTCACGAATAAACCCAGATGTTTTCAAAATACTACTGTTTTTGAAACTGGTCTAAGCGACTTTCATGGTCTTGTCTCAACTTTAATGAAAACACACATACCCCGTCTCAAACCTAAGATGATTAAATATCGTACCTATAAAAAATTTGACCCTGTAAAGTTTCTTCAAGATGTAAAGAATACTGACTTTAAAGCAGATTCAAATGATGCAGATTTGTCTTATAGGAATCTTTCATCTGCTTTCCGAAAATTGGTAGATAAACATGCTCCTTTAAAGACTAAAATTCAGAGGGGAAATACTGCCCCTTTTATGAATCAGCAATTACAGAAAGCAATTTATACAAGATCGAGGCTCAAGAAAAGACTAAATAAAAATCCTACCACAGAAAATAGAACTAATTTCAAAAAGCAACGAAATAAATGTGTCTCCATAAGAAAGAAGGCAATGAAAAACCACTTTAAAGAAGCAACTAAACATGGAACTATGTCTAATAAAGAATTCTGGGATCTCGTTAAACCATTTCTTTCAAATAAAGGAGGACTTACAAGTAGCGATATTTCTCTTGTGAAAAATGATACCGTTATAACTGATGACCAGGAATTGACAGAGATTTTCAATGATCACTATGTAAATATAGTAGAAAAATCCAGCGGTAAGAAGCCCATCAGCCTTGCTAAAGATACTGGAATTTCTGACGACCGCCAAGTTGTTCGCTTGATTCTTGATAAGTATAAAAACCACCCTAGTGTCCTAGCTGTTATTCAAAACCCAGAGCAAGTGTTAGACACTTTCACCTTTCATGAGATAGACAATCAAGTAGTTGCGCAACTATTGAAATCCTTAGATGGCAGGAAATCTACTGGTGAAGACCAAATACCCCCGAAGTTAGTATCTCTCGCAGCTAACGAGCTTACAAACACTTTAACCACGGCAATAAACAGTAGCATTCGAAATTCTAGGTTCCCAAACGATGCAAAAAAGGCAGCGGTCTGCCCTTTGGATAAGGGGGAACCAAATCGCACAGTAGAAAGGAATTTTCGCCCAGTTAGTGTTCTCAATACCTTTTCAAAGATATATGAAAAAGTTCTAAAACATCAACTGATTGGACATTTAGATAACACGCTTTCTATCTTTATTGCTGCATACAGACGAACATATGGAACTCAACACGTCTTGATACGTCTCATAGAAGATTGGAGGGCTAACCTCGACAACGACTATCTCGTAGGAGCGATCCTAATGGATCTTTCAAAAGCCTTCGACTGTATTCCGCATGACTTACTTATTGCCAAATTACATGCATATGGATTTGATGAAGATGCACTAGTCCTTACCTATTCTTACCTTAAAAGACGAAAACAATGTGTTAGGATAAATAATACGTATAGTTCTTTTCAAGAGGTTATATCTGGTGTACCCCAAGGCTCTGTGCTGGGACCAATCCTTTTCAACTTTTACATCAATGACTTATTTTACTTCATAAAACAGGCAACGCTCTATAATTACGCTGATGATAATACACTTACTTATTTTTCTAAAAGCATGCCCGATCTTGTAAATATTTTAGAAAAAGAAACAGGAGTTGCCTTGTCCTGGTTGGAACAAAATGAAATGATCGCTAACCCTGAAAAATTCCATGCTATATTGCTCAGAAAAAACCGGACAAATACTAGTGGAGAACAAATTAACATTAACGGCAAAAAAATCAAATCTGAGGAGACTGTGAAACTTTTAGGCGTTACGCTGGATTATAAACTTGATTTCGACCCACATATTTCGAATCTTTGCAAAAAAGCTGCAGCACAATTAAATGTTCTTAAAAGATTAAAGTCGTTCATTGGCTGTAAGGAAAAAAGGATTCTTGTTCAGAGCTTTGTATATTCTAATTTTGATTACTGTCCCTTGGTCTGGTATTTTTCATCTTCCAAATCATTACAGAAAATTGAAAAGTTACAAGAACGCGCTCTAAGATTTCTCTATAATGATCATACCAGTTCGTATAACGATTTGCTTTCGAAGTCAGATAAATGCACAATGCTCATTGCTCGCCAAAGAGTCCTGTGCATAGAAATATTCAAAACAGTGAAACAGTTGAACCCACAGTTCATGCAGAACGTTTTTAAATTACGGTCATCAAGTTATTCATTAAGAAATCCAAATAACTTAGCCCATGTTAGGCCTAATCAAACAACATTCGGGTCCAACAGTCTGATGTCTATTGGGCCACAGATTTGGAATGGCCTACCAAACGAGCTGAAAGCAGCAGAAAACTTGAAAAGTTTTAAAAATCTGATAAAACGATGGGACGGACCCTCCTGTAAATGCAGTGCTTGTCATTGCCTGCCTAGTGTTACAAATTAGTGCCTGTTAGTGCAATTTATTTTTATGATTTACAAAACAAAAACAAATTTAATTTACTTCCTGTAGTTATATTCGATTTTGATTAGTTAACTTTGTATATATGTATATATGTGTATATATTGTTAGCTATAGTAGTTAATCGAATCAAAATAAATTTACATACATACATACAATTTTTGATTTGTTACAATCTTCAAACTGTGTTTGTGTATTTGTGTCAGCGAGAAAATAGATATAACAGAAATTACGAGATGAAAAACCATATTTTGAGCAATGGTATTTTACAAAGTATGGCATTTTTAGTCAGAAAGCTATAATTTGTGAGTTCGTATGAAAGTTCGAGTCCAACATGACATAAAAGCTACATCATGGACATAAGAAACCAATTTAAGTGATATTACGGAATTTTGTTCAATTTGATAAACATTTCTTGTGATTTCGGAGACTGTTTCAAAACCAGGTATAGCTAAGAAGCTTTTCATGATTGGCAGTGTAATCAAATTTTGAAGATTTTTCAAAAGGTTCAAGTTCTAGTCTTTGACTACGTTCACACGATACGGCACAATTTGAAAACGGCAAGAAATGTGACGGCTTCACAAGAAAAATGCTGGGGATTTTACACACCTACACAAAACTATCAAATTAGGCCAACGAATAACTAACATTGTTTTAGATAAATAGGGAAGCCCCACTGCAGTTTTGTCAGAGAAACATTACAAATCATAAACAAGCTCAACTCTTCTACTTTCCTTTTATGTGTAACTTTTCATGCGGCACGCCATCGGTTATAATTAAAAATCAAGTACAAACTCCTGTAAAAAGTTGAAACCTTGATAAGACCCTGCCATCAAAAGACAATTTTTTGTATTTCAGATGAATAAGGAATCTACACTGCAATTTTGCCAGAGAAACATTATACATCATTAAAAAGCTCAAATCTTCTACTTTCTTGCTATGTATAACGTTTTATGAGGCAAGCCATTGATAATAAATAAAAATCAATTTTTCAACTCCTCGTACCCATAATCTGGAAAATAGAAACCTTGATAAGACCCCACTCAAAAAAAAAAAACGAAAGAAAAACCCCCGTTTTTTCAGATGAATGGACATGAACACACGTATCTTTTTACAAGAAACTAAAAATAGTACTGAAAGTTTCTTAAAATTATCAAATTCGACTACTCACAGTTTCTAAGGAGTTTCTTATGAGTTCCATGACAATCCTCATGTTTACTACCTGTGCCCTCAAGAACATTTCAAAACAGAGTTTTTTGAAGCCCTTCCAATGCTTAGACGTTAATCAAGTACCTTCCGAGTAGCATGATACAGAAAACAACTGAGAATAAAATAAAATTACCCTGATGATTTCCTTGACTAGAATTAATAGTTTCTTGAATAATTTTTTCCCAGTACTGGAATTTCTTAATATTTTAGCGATCCAAGAGTTAAGTTTCTTACAAGCGGTTTCTTATAAAAAACAGTACGTGGACAAAATTTACAAATTTTGCCAGAGAAACCAGAGAAACAGTATACACAAAAATCATAGAAGTGTAAATCATAAAAAAGCTCAACATTTCTACTTTCTTGTTCTGCAAATGGTTTTATGCGGTAAGCCCTTAATGATTTATAAAAAACCGATTTTCCTAACTCCTTGATCAGTGTTTTAAATTTTCAACACTCATGATAAATTCTCGTTTTTTAGGCGAATCGCCATAAATGTGCACTACAAGTTTGCCAGACAAACGTTAGACACCATAAAAAGCTCAAATTGTCTACTTTCTTCATCTGCAAACGGTTTTATGTGGCAAGTCTCAGATAATAAATAAAAAAATAATTTTCAAACTTCTCCCTTTATTAGAGAAACAATGATAAGATCCCGCCAACGAAAGATAAATTCCAGCTTTATAGATGAATAAAGATTCTACACAACAATTTCGCCCCAAGACCGTTAGATTCTACATTACTAAATGTAATAAAACTCATATTTTCAACTTTTAAGCGGTATGAATCATCTGCTGCAAACCTCTGGTATACAAGATTAAACCCCGTTTCATGGTTGATCATGGTTCAGAAAGTTTGGTTGGAAGAACATCGAAACATTACTTTCAACTTGCACGACAACGACATTTCGCAACGCTACAAAAACATTTCTAGAAACAAACCATCTGTACCAAAAGAAAGCTGAAGAAAAACTGTATTTGCCATTTTTCGGTAACCCATGTGGCCAAGCCTTGATGTTTGGCTATATTTGATTTTAAAATCACGATATTTCATTCACGGAGGGAGAAGGATCTTCGCAACATTTGATAAACAGCGAAACAGTACGCAATAAAATATTTCGCAACGCTACAAAAACATTTTTAGAAACCAACCATCTGTACCAAAAGAAAGCTGAAGAAAACTGTATTTGCCATTTTTCGGTAACCTATGTGGCCAAGCTTTGATTTTCGGCTATAATTGATTTTAAAATCACGATATTTCATTGACGGAGGGGGATGATCTT
>REGM01000369.1:176000-191845 GCA_004194415.1 Aurelia aurita
AATTTGACCGTAACAAACTCATTGCAATCTCCCCAACAAACAGGCTAGAATTTGACGCCACAGAAACGTATCTACGCCTAAAGAATCGATCAGCCTCGTTCCGAAAGCATGGAAAAATGTTCTGTTTTCATCGGTTCGAGTGTTAGCACGATGCCGTTTTCAAATTGTGCCGGTTGTCAGTTCCGTTATCAAATTCAACCGTTTTCAAATTGTGTCGGCAAAAAATGTGCCGTTTTCGTGTGAACGGGAAGCCTATCCGTGACATTTTTAAGCCGTTTTCAAATTGTGCCGGTATCGTATGAACGCAATCTTAGTAGTCTTACTTTCTAGGTACTATTGTATTAAAAATGTTTCGATTTCCCTTCATCAGCAACTGTTCTTACATTGATTCCGGGCCTACCTATAAACCTAGATTACAATAAGGTAACAACCCGTTGTATTCGTACACTTCCTACATGTATTAGGTTGTCCACAAACACCCCACAACGTTTGAAATAGTATATTTTAAATTCTCTTACAAATCTATTAGCTACTTTAATCAACTGCAAGTACAAATATACAAATATAGTAAATCTACTGTGTTCAAAATACACGATACAATGGCATCTATCAAAAGCCTACATACAGGGTTGTTTGTACTCTGTTTGTACGGCGTTAGTAGAGGATTAATGATATTTTGGTTATAGAAGACCTCAACGCAAACTTTCTGAGATCTTGCTATAGTATATCTGACGAGTAATGGCTCAGTTATCGCAAAATGAAGCTAAATTTGAGGTTACTGAAAACCAGAGGTCTCCTTTCAGCATCGCCCTGTGGCCGATTTTTTAGTATTGAAGTGATTTTAATTTGAAATTTTTGCCCCAAAAAACAAGATCAAAAGGAATTCAAGACAATGAACGCCAAAAATAACTGCCAGAAAATGCTTGAAGACAAAATTTGAGCCACTGAAAAGAATTTTGATTTTCAGCAGGAAGCTTCTTTCATAAAGACAAGAAATGCTGTCTGAATCTTGTCTTGCACATACAATTGGTGCAGTATCAATTTCATCAAAATCCTGCGTTCAGGACGTTTCTCAGAACTTTTCATTTTTGAGACGCTGCTTTTCTTGGCCACCCTGTATTTTCACCAATAAACAGAGTCTAAAGGAAATTCTTGCCAGTTTAAAAAGTCACAAAATTTCTACTACAAGTTTGTTTTTGTTACTGCAAAAGCTGAGGAAAAAGTTTTATATGTACTGTAGGCTACCACAATTGCAAAAATAAATGGCTCAGGCCAGGAATCAATTCTCACATTTCAAATATTCTCCCAGGAACTAAAAAGTTTTCGACCTATGAGCCAATGTAACTTATTTTATTGAGTAGATTCCTGCCAACAAAATGTTTGTGATTAAATATTTTATCTGGCTACCCAGAATTTGGAGCATGCTTTGAGAATTACAAGAGAATACAGAGGTTATGTTAAAGATGGTGTCAGGAAACTTTTTACTATGATCCATTGTGTCTGTGAGCATTTCAACTGATTGGGTTGGCTGATTCATCGTGGAATGCAAAGGATTGTGGTTAAAAATTCCCGGATGCCATCTTCAGTGCAGTTAGAAAGACTTTCATAGTGTCAGAAAGCAATGAAGCATGCAGTATACCGAGTTCACTAACTTAGAATAAATTGTGCATAAAAGGCACAAATTTCAATTTTACCCTCTTAAATTTCTTGAGATGTTGTTTTCTTTTTTGGAGGTGTCTCTGGTTTCATGTCGGCCATTTCTTTTGCAAATCTATCTTCAATTGAAAATTTCTCCTTTTTCCTCCAAAATGTGCAATATGCAATTAAGTTTGCAATAAAAGACCCAAACTCAAAAGCAGAAAACACAGAAGCACCAATCCATAATCCTAACTGGCCTCCAAGATCACTTGCAAAATCATCCCAGCTATACGCAGGCTTTTGCTCAATCGTTTCAACGGTAAAATCTTTGAAATAAATTTCCATTGCCATAACATTTCTATACAAATCATTTTCTGTCCAGTTCTTGAAATATTTTGATTTGTTATAGGCTAACTTCAAGTTAGCAAGGACTTCTGCAGCTTCATTCTTTGTTGGCCAAGTTGAATGAGTTGCTGTCAGTCGGAACTGCTCTTCATGGCACGGTGGAAAGCAGCTACATTTGACGCCTCCTTTGTAATATAAATCATCAAATTTTATGAGGCATGAAACCTGTGAAACATTAGTTGCAACCTTGAATTTAAATTTTGTTTTGGTAGAGAAATCACGGAATAGTCCATTCAAGGTTGCTGCTAAAAGGGGTGTGACATAACCACAATGTTTGTGCTGATTTTCTAGATAACAATACAACTGACAAAGCTCTGTTGTATATCTGATGGGAATCCCAAAAGTCTTCTCCATTGTTTTAGTTTTCACACATTTGTCTGGGTACGGATCTGGTTGTCGGATCAGAACCCTTTTCTCAATCTTTATATCTGTTAATGTTCCTGGAGCCAAAAAGAGAGCCTTTGTCTCAGAAAACGGCTCATCTGGATGATGTATAGCAACTTTAGCACCAGCCGAAGAGAACTTCCATGAAAAACCAAACGAATATTCATCTTGATTTACATTAACTGCCATGGAAAGTCCTGCCTCTGGATCAGCTTGCTTTTGGATGCGATTTCTTGGGTTAAAAGTGTAGCAATTTCCTGACAATGGGCTTGAGTGACGGTAAAAATCCTTAGTAAAATTACAAAAATCATTTCCAAAAAAACAGTTGCCCATATTCCTCATTAGAAAGGTCCCTATGGGGTGGCCAATTTTATAAAGTTCTGATGCATTCAGTTTGCCAAGCCTAATGGCAAGTTTCAGCTCTGCTTCAGCAGCTTTTCGAAAATAACCAGATGTGGAATTAGGAGGATTGATATTGAACTCGCTAATTTTGGATTTTCTAAATGGATTGTTGTTGCAAATGGTGACAGCGGGAAAAGGCATGCTTGTGTGGAATTTGCTTTGCACTTTGGTGATAACATCCTTTGTTGTTGTCTTGATTATTAATTTAACAACGGCACGGGTCAGCAAACCAAACACAACAAGAAATATCACCGTCCAAAACAGTCGAATATAAATATTTTTAGCAGCATAAATACGGCCTAGGCCATGAGTTGTTGTTGATCGGAGGTAGTCCCTCGTGATAATACCTGGAGTTAAATGATTGAAAAATCGAAGATCGTCACTCCCTTCGATGCTAATACTTGGGGTGATTCCTGCTTCATCATTCGACTTACCTTTCTCGCTGCTTTCTTTCATTTTTGAGCTCCTTTCTATGAGGCGATTGATTGTCGGACTTTCCATCCACCTCGGCGAACGACGCACCAGCAGAAAAACCTGTCATATTATTTACGTTTTAAAGTGTGGTCGTCGCCATGGGACCACTTCCGGTTCAGAGGACAAAATTTACTTTACAGGCAGAAATTTTCGCGGGAAGAAATTTTTGCGGGAAGAACCTTCCGCGGTTTTCGCTTTTTTGAGGTAAATCCGCGAAAGTTCATCCCATGAATAAACAAAACGTAAACAATCATTAAGAAGTGACTCAACGGTAATCAATGTCCTTACAATTAGATAACAGTTGACAACTGTAATGGTAACTATATCAAAGTAATGAGATCTTTTAACTATTTTTGTGGTTTATCAGGCTGGGTACCATAGTCAAAGCCATGATAATAGTAAACAGAGAAACTGAAAGAGATAGAAAGAAAAAGAAAGTTGATAGACATAGAAAGTTGAAGCTTCTCTCTCCCATTTTGCTTTCCCAAAATTGCCCTCTTGAATCAAGGGCGCCTACCTTCGGTTTATTTGCGGTCCTGTTTTCGTGACATAGTACACGGAGCAATTGCTACCCTGTTAATATATTGTTGATTGGTTTGTAATGGTACAATTGCCCTGCGCAGTTTCTTTCTAATCGCATTTATGCAGATCGTGCCATGTTCCCTTTTCCGTTTGGTTTGTTGAAACAATAATACATAAAATTACGGTATCCAAACTAATGAATGAATGAAAAGGTAAATAAAAGATAGGTGTGAGTTATTCACCATCTTCGCGCCGCCACAAGGCAGCCTAAGCAAGCCCTGTAATATACCATTTGCGCAGCGAACCGCTGCTAGCATGTTTCCGGTATGTTTGCTAGGACTAGTTTTAATCAATCATGTATGTCAGACTGTTACATGTTTATTTGTATTTGTAAAATTGATTGTTATGTTGTTTTGTTGTTGTTAACAGGTATTATATGTGCTAAATAATGATACAGAGTTTATAGATGCAAATTCTCAACTGATTCCTACACCAAGATTTTACATTTCGGGACAGTTAAATCAGAATGTTTCGTTGGTGTAGGTGTCCCAGCAGACCAGCGTCCTGGTCCATTATTGCATCTGTTGTTATTTAATTTCTTAATTGATAGTTTTTTAAGTTTGGTATTTCCTGTTAAATCAGGTTATTGTGTTTCAGAGCAACTTTTCTCCTGTTTATTTTTGTATTGTTAGTGGGTAGTTAATCTGCCCGGGTGTCTCAGAAAAAAGTACCCCCTTTTGACTGGAAAAAGGAACGAAACGATAAAATTTTGGGACTTTTCCACTGCACAACTAAATTTGGTAATCTTCTACTTAAATGCACGTACCTTGCATTTATAAATCGTCCACAAAGCTCCCAAAGTCACAATTTTGAGTGCACCTGAAACTAGAGGTTTTGAGAAAGGGCCTAACCATGATTTGATTTCTTGGGATTTTTCCAAAGGAACTTTCCATTTTTTTCTTTTAGTTTTACTNCTATATCAAAGTAATGAGATCTTTTAACTATTTTTGTGGGTTTTCAGGCTGGGTACCATAGTCAAAGCCATGATAATAGTAAACAGAGAAACTGAAAGAGATAGAAAGAAAAAGAAAGTTGATAGACATGGGAAGTAGAAGCTTCTCTCTCCCATTTTGCTTTCCCAAAATTGCCCTCTTGAACCAAGGGCGCCTACCTTCGGTTTATTTGCGGTCCTGTTTTCGTGACATAGTACACGGAGCAATTGCTACCCTGTTAATATATTGTTGATTGGTTTTTAATGGTACAATTGCCCTGCGCAGTTTCTTTCTAATCGCATTTATGCAGATCGTGCCATGTTTAAATTAGGTTATTGATTCATTTTATAAGAAAATTTTTAGGTTAAGATATTCAATTGAAACAAGTTTTAACATTTTAAATATGAAATTGTAATTATTTCCTTTCGATTAATTTTATGCCGCTATGAAAAACCTTTGTACTAAGGATTAGTGTGCTTATATACATACATACATACATACATACTCATGTTCCCTTTTCCGTTTGGTTTGTTGAAACAATAATACATAAAATTACGGTATCCAAACTAATGAATGAATGAAAAGGTAAATAAAAGATAGGTGTGAGTTATTCGCCATCTTCGCGCCGCCCCACGGCAGCCCAAGCAAGCCCTGTAATGTACCATTTGCGCAGCGAACCGCTGCTAGCATGTTTCCGGTATGTTTGCTAGGACTAGTTTTAATCAATCATGTATGTCAGACTGTTGCATGTTTATTTGTATTTGTAAAATTGATTGTTATATTGTTTTGTTGTTGATAACAGGTATTATATGTGCTAAATAATGATACAGAGTTTATAGATGCAAATTCTCAACTGATTCCTACACCAAGATTTTACATTTCGGGACAGTTAAATCAGAATGTTTCTTTGGTGTAGGTGTCCCAGCAGACCAGCGTCCTGGTCCACTATTGCATCTGTTGTTATTTAATTTCTTAATTGATAGTTTTTTAAGTTTGGTATTTCCTGTTAAATCAGGTTATTGTGTTTCAGAGCTACTTTTCTCCTGTTTATTTTTGTATTGTTAGTGGGTAGTTAATCTGCCCGGGTGTCTCAGAAAAAAGTACCCCCTTTTGACTGGAAAAAGGAACGAAACGATAAAATTTTGGGACTTTTCCACTGCACAACTAAATTTGGTAATCTTCTACTTAAATGCACGTACCTTGCATTTATAAATCGTCCACAAAGCTCCCAAAGTCACAATTTTGAGTGCACCTGAAACTAGAGGTTTTGAGAAAGGGCCTAACCATGATTTGATTTCTTGGGATTTTTCCAAAGGAACTTTCCATTTTTTTCTTTTAGTTTTACTTTTGAAACGAATTCTACTTTGAGAACTTTCAATTGTTCTTGAAAGAACTTTTCTTTTGAGGAAAAATTCGCTCCTTACATTCCATTGAAAAGTTATTTGCATCAAAGAAGAGGAAAAGGAGCGCATGCACCCTTATTTTGGAGATGTGGCACGAGTTTATTATTCTCGCCACATTTTTCTTCTATTTGCTTAATTAGGGTCGTTTCTAAGCGTCTATGATTCTTTTCAAAAGCAAAGACTAAAATAACAGTTTAAAATTCCGTTGGGAAATGCTCATGATATCAAAACATGGTTAGGCCCTTTCTCAAAAGCTCTGGTTTCAGGTGCACTCAAAATTTCGACTTTGGGAGCTCGTATCTTTAGACCAATAGAGGTAATAATAAATGGAGGACCAATTAAACGGGTCCAAAAAGTTAAGTACCTAGGAGTTACCATAGACGAAAACCTAAAATGGAATGAGCAATATAAAAAGCTCAAGGGTAAGATTAAAAGTGCCCTTTCGTCCCTGCAGAAACTTAAAAACATACTCCCGCAATCGAAATTGAATCAGGTGTATAAGGCACTGCTTGAGAGTCACCTAAGATACTGTGATGAACTATGGGGCAGTTTGTCGAACACAAAGCTTGATCATCTTCAGCGTCTACAAAATAGAGCACGAACGCTAATAGAGGGCTCTAGATTAAAGGCTGGGTGGAGCTGTAATTGGCTTTCAGTCTCAAACTTAATAAAATNGTCCCGGGTCCTCTTGTAGGGTCCTCATCCCGGGTCCTCCTACAGGGTCCTGGGTCATCAAATTCCGGTATGCCTTTTTCCAGTCAAAAGGGGGTATTTTTTTTGAGACACCCGGTATTTTCTGAAAAGTATTGACTATTAGTATATAAATTAGCAAAGCAAGTGAGAGCATCTTCCCTTTTTGGAAGTAACGTTGCTAAATAAAACATGACATTGCTCCTCTTGCATTTACCCAAGTGGATTCTCTCCTTCATTTGCTATTCTTCGATCTTATACACACAAATATAATTAGTAATTTATTTGTTCGTGCTGGATGAAAATCAAAATGAATGATCGAAAATGAGCATTTCGAAGAGATTGGTGAATTTGAGTCCTGAACGGAACACTGTTCTGAATTTAGTAAGGGATGGTCATTCAGTCACAGATCACAGGCACTGCACGATCATAAATGAACAGTTTGAAATAATTGTTCGTATTTTCATGGAGCAATGCGGACACCTTTATTTTGAATTAATTTTCTATCCGCGGCTACTACCTTAACCTCTTCGGAGGAGCGCTGCGAGCGTCGCTCCTCCGGAGAAGTAGCTCGCTACGCTCGCAGCGCTCCTCCGAAGATATTGATTACTCCGCTCGCAGTTAAGGTAGTAGCCACGGATAAAAAAGTTTATTCAAAATAAAGGTGTCCGCATTGCTCCATGGTATTTTCATGTGAAGGTGCTAACCCCCTAGTTCAACTTTCGGTATGTTTTGGTTAATGGCCATAGCAACGTCCTCTGTACACGGCAACTGTAGACGTGCTTGTGAAAATCGCGAACAATAGAGTTAATAGATCTCTCAAACCCCTATCTTTTCTATACTTACGGTGACTTTCAAATTCTAACGTCTATCAGTGCTGACCAATCAAACAGCGCGCAGTCTGGTTCCCTGTGGTTGTCTCTTATGACAGTTGATATCGCAATACATCAACACCTGACTCTGAAACCACAAAATTATCTTACGTCATCTTACGTCTTCCGGTTCGGATAAAAAGACTACAATACAGCAATTGCTGTGTGAACTATGGGCCTGTTTATATGAGGCGGGCTGGCCCGGTAGCGAGCTGGCTCGCCTTCAGCTGAGATCCTATATATCTAGTCACAGCTTTGTAAATACCATTTTGTGTTTATATGTATGCCGGGCTGGCACGTTGTGCCGAGATCCCGTTTATCGAGTACTGAGATCCCGCTGCAAACGAGCTGACTTTTCTCATATAAACGCAATAAACGGGCCAGCCCGCCTGTGACCACTACGACTTAGGTCATGACGCACGCTCACAACAGAGCAGAACAGGTCAGCAAGGACGAAAAATGTTTTGGCTTTTGCGTGTTTGTTTACATTTTTTGCGTGTTTGTTTACATTTTTTGCGTGTTTGTTTACATTTTTTGCAAGAACCAATCACAAAGCTNAATCGCGAACAATAGAGTTAATAGATCTCTCAAACCCCTATCTTTTCTATACTTACGGTGACTTTCAAATTCTAACGTCTATCAGTGCTGACCAATCAAACAGCGCGCAGTCTGGTTCCCTGTGGTTGTCTCTTATGACAGTTGATATCGCAATACATCAACACCTGACTCTGAAACCACAAAATTATCTTACGTCATCTTACGTCTTCCGGTTCGGATAAAAAGACTACAATACAGCAATTGCTGTGTGAACTATGGGCCTGTTTATATGAGGCGGGCTGGCCCGGTAGCGAGCTGGCTCGCCTTCAGCTGAGATCCTATATATCTAGTCACAGCTTTGTAAATACCATTTTGTGTTTATATGTATGCCGGGCTGGCACGTTGTGCCGAGATCCCGTTTATCGAGTACTGAGATCCCGCTGCAAACGAGCTGACTTTTCTCATATAAACGCAATAAACGGGCCAGCCCGCCTGTGACCACTACGACTTAGGTCATGACGCACGCTCACAACAGAGCAGAACAGGTCAGCAAGGACGAAAAATGTTTTGGCTTTTGCGTGTTTGTTTACATTTTTTGCGTGTTTGTTTACATTTTTTGCGTGTTTGTTTACATTTTTTGCAAGAACCAATCACAAAGCTCTATTGTCACGTGACTTTGTTATGGTTTTGAAATAATGGCGTCGCGTAAACACAGAAGCTGTGGGGCGTTTAGAGCAAAAACTACCCTCTCTATTCAGGGGCAAAAGCACATTAATTTTTTGGAATTTTCAAAAATTTTAAATTATGCATGAAAAAATAGTAGTTTTTCTAAATTTTCCCCGTAGCCGAAAATGATACCGTTTCAAAACTCGAAAATATCGCAATTTGCTTTTTACTTATTTGGAACCCTCCACTCTGCCTAGCAAGGCCTACTTGACTGATGTTGCGTTCGCTTTAAAGACTTGTTTCTGCTACCCTTTGCATCATAATTTTCTACAGAGGGAAGATTGCTACGTTCGGAATGCTTTTAACAATGTTTTTCTTGATTTAAGAACACAACACAATTTTACTGGGAGGCTGAAAGTTATCGCACCGTTTTTTTAGATTCGAGATCACAGGCCGTTTTTGAAATAATAGAGACTCCTTGCTTCGTCTTGGTTTTGAATTTTATTCTCATAGTTTTCTAGGTCATAAACAATCCAATGAAATGCGAATAAAACAGCTTCAGAGCACGAAAGAATATTACAGAATATAGACCTTCTCTCGATTAGAAAGTATCTCTAAAAGCAAATGTACTCATGATTCATGAATACTTGGCTTGGCGTTGAAAATTCAGCCTGACTTTGCTGACCTCATCAGGCTGGCCTTGTCAGAAAGCCCGAAGTCTAAAGTAATTTTGAAGATGTAAATAAGTAAGTACTCACCCAGTTTTCATTTATGGAGGCCAAGCAATACTGAATAAACAAAAATCCACTGGTTCAATCCTAAACAGAACGAATTTGGAATGATAAATGAAACTGTTTGCACAACATACGTTTGAACAACGCAGCCTTGACCGCGCTCTCATAATAAGTTGACGAAGATGAAATGTACATTCAGTCTCAGTCCAAAATCTAGGAAGAAATGGCGCGAAAATAATCTTGTCTCCAGTCTCCAAAAATAGAAGATTTTTCCATAACAAACTTTATTTCTGTTCTTTGGGGCGGTCGTTTAGAGTTTATTATTAGGAAATTGACCAGGAAATAAACTTCAATCATCAGGTCAAATGATTTACATATATTTGTTTAAAGAACCTAAGAAACTCTGGCTATAAGAAACCAAACTCTCAGATCACCAAAAAATTAAGAAACTTGAGTATTATCTAGCATTATCTAAGGGACAGCTTTTTTATTTAATCCACGAAGTCTTTTTGCTTTTATTTCCCTGAAAATAATTTCCAGGACACAGTCTTGGGTCTTGTGACTTTCTACCGAAAGTAACTGCCCCTTTCTTGGGGGAGGGGGGGGGCCCCGGTGATCCGATCTTTAAGACTTAATATCTTCTGTTTCTTTTTCTTATAAATCCCCTTTTCTCGTAATTTAAACTCCTTCTGGGGATAATTTTTGGCAGATTTTAACAATTAATTGATGTGAGGTTAACCAATTTTCTAAAAGTCAGCCCCACTCCAAAAGGTCTTACGTTGCAAAATACTTCATCTGATTCGACGATCATAATATATTTTCTCATCAGTTATCTAGCTAGTATATAATATGAGAATGATTTCACCAAAGAACACAAATGAAGTTTGTTATGGAAACATCTTCTATTTTTGGAGACTGGAGACAAGATTATTTTCGCGCCATTTCTTCCTAGATTTTGGACTGAGACTGAATGTACATTTCATCTTCGTCAACTTATTATGAGAGCGCGGTCAAGGCTGCGTTGTTCAAACGTATGTTGTGCAAACAGTTTCATTTATCATTCCAAATTCGTTCTGTTTAGGATTGAACCAGTGGATTTTTGTTTATTCAGTATTGCTTGGCCTCCATAAATGAAAACTGGGTGAGTACTTACTTATTTACATCTTCAAAATTACTTTAGACTTCGGGCTTTCTGACAAGGCCAGCCTGATGAGGTCAGCAAGGTCAGGCTGAATTTTCAACGCCAAGCCAAGTATTCATGAATCATGAATACATTTGCTTTTTTAGAGATACTTTCCAATCGAGAGAAGGTCTATATTCTGCAATAATCTTTCGTGCTCTGAAGCTGTTTTATTCGCATTTCATTCGATTATTTATGACCTAACAAACTGTGAGAATAAAATTCAAAACCAAGACGAAGCAATGAGTCTCTATTATTTCAAAAACGGCCTGTGATCTTGAATCTATAAAAACGGTGCGATAACTTGACTTTCAGCCTCCCAGTAAAATTGTATTGTGTTATTAAATCAAGTAAAAAGATTGTTAAAAGCATTTCGAACGTAGCAATCTTCCCTCTGTAGAAAATTATGATGCAAAGGGTAGCAGAAACAAGTCTTTAAAGCGAACGCAACATCTGTCAAGTAGACCTTGCTAGGCCGAATGGAGGGTTCCGAATCAGTAAAAAGCAAATTGCGATATTTTCGAGTTTTGAAACGGTATCATTTTCGGCTACGGGGAAAATTTAGAAAAACTCTTATTTGTTCATGCATAGTTTAAAATTTTTGAAAATTCCAAAAAATTAATGTGCTTTTGCCCTTGAATAGAGAGGGTAGTTTTTGCTCTAAACGCCCCACAGCTTCTGTGTTTACGCGACGCCATTATCACAAAACCATAACAAAGTCACGTGAAAATAGAGCCTTGTGATTGGTTCTTCTGAAAATGTAAACAAACACGCAAAAATATAAACAAACACGCTAAAACAATTTTCGTCCTTGCTGAACAGGTCATGACGCACGCGCACAACAGACATTTGGTGACAAGGCCGGGCTGGCTCGGGGCTGGCTCATTGTCGAATCTCTCATATAAAACCGGGCTGGCTCGAAGTGAGCCAGCTCGCTAACTGGCCAGCCCGCCTCATAAGCAGGTAATTATTAAAAAATACGACAATGTACTAGAATAGCGATAGTACATTGTCGTATTTTTAAAAAATTATCAGTTAACATATGCCTAACGACGTACCACATGCAACACAAATATTGTTATTGATTCATATAAACAGGCCCTATGTCACGAAAACAGGACTGCCAATAAACCTAATTCATACAAGTCATACAAGGAAGGCGCCCTTGCTTGAACTGAATGAGGCTCAGGCTCTGGTATCCAGGGTTGGCATAACGTCTATGAATTTTAATATAAACTGTAGAGGATAGATGCATGCATATTTCATGCATACCTTTAACTATGTGAACTTATTTACTTATTGACTTTAGCTCACTCACTCAATCACAATTCAGTATTTATGCGTTTTGCAATCAGTTGCATCAAATCTTGTTGAAATGATTCTTCTAAACAAATGCAAAAAGATCAGGGTCTACGCTGCTGAGCAGGTCTCATTCCTTTGAAACTGTGTAGGCTATTTCAAGTTAGGTCATCATCGATGCAAAAAAATAAATTCTTTAAAAAGTTGGTTGGAAGAATGATATTCTATGTGGTTCAAATTTACATCATGAACAGGAACACCGGAGAGGGGGGGGCGCGGGGGGTCAAGCGCCCCTCCTACCCTTTTCCTAGAGGGGCAAGGGGGGCAAAAGTGCCCTTAATAGAACAATAGTTTTCTTTAACAACGTTAAAACAATATAATGAAAATCACGAATTTAACCCTAAAGTCAAATTATCATTACAAGATTCTCGTTTATATTAGTTAAAACATTCTAAATAGCATTTTAAGCTATTCCAAAGGGCGTGGAAGCAAAAATTTTCCCGGGGGAGTACCCCCGGACCCCCCAAATTTTCGGTCTCGACTGCCCTTGCCTTCCTGTTAGCCCCCCTTGCCCTACCATCGCTCCGGCGTCCCTGTCATGAACATTGATTCCCCATGTCTAATAAGGAAATCTACAACTTCATTCAGTATATTTTTGCTTTATGTAAAAAATAGAGAAAATCCAAAATAAAGCTCAAGTCGCCGATTATTCTTCCACATTTCTAATGCCGAGTAAACTCTAAGATTATATTTTAATAACACGCATCCACACCTCTATAATATACACACAGTTAAAAGTGAATGACCTGAGTTCAATGGCGAGGTCTCTATGAATAGGACAAAGAAAACCTATACACGCCATTGGTTAATTGGCTTTGTTTTGTTGGTGCATGCATCGAGATTATTAAATACAATACCAGTTTTTGCAGTGAGTCAGAAAGAATGTGGGGCGTTTAACAAGCCATATTTTGATTGTCTTTGTTGCAGCTTTATAATGCAGAAGAAAGATTAAATTAGGTATAAAATTTAGTTTGTAACATCGTTCATTTCTGTCCATATTTACCATTTTGTGATATTGCTATTTTGGTAAAAATGTATCGTATCTTTGTGAGGATTTTATGCTTCATAAAAATCACAGTTAAATTAACAAAATACAAACTAAAAAAATACAAAATAAATAACAGTAGTTTTTCTGTTTATGCTCCAACACAATTCATGTCTTGTTTCACTTATTTGGAAGAGAAGCAGTATGTTTGTTATGGTTTAGAAGTTGATACATTCATGAATGTGAATCTGACTAGGTAGAGGTACGGAACCGGGTAGATACGGAACTATGGAATTACGTAACGTGTTTCATCTACAAAATTATCAATAAAATAATCGGACATATTTTGGGACACTTTTCGCATATCTGATTTTCATTTCAATTCCTAAATAAATAACAAATTTAATTTAAATTTCAAGCACAAAACATGCATATTTCATGCCCACACGCAAATATTTACAATTCCGTGCGTATTGGTTTTCGCTTAATCAACTCTATATGACGTTTTTCAATCACAGTCCATCTACTGGATGTCCCAAAAAAGGTAAGTATTTCCTCGGGGGGGAGGGGGGTATCTTGACCTATCATCTGAGGGGGAGAGGGGGACGTGCCTTTTTGCCCAAAAAATTGGTACTCATAATTCCGCACATTTTAAAGAATTTTAGGGTCATGATTCTGCAAATTTAATGAAAGTCAGGGCCATAATTTCGCAAGTTAAGAAACATTTCCTCTAATTTCTATACTTTCGCAACTTTTTCTCCAGAATAGGACCCAAAATTCCGCAACATTTCACAGAAGTACCTCTAAAATTGGCACTTTCCCGTACCACCAACATACTAAGATAATACCGGGTGTCCCAAAAAAAGGACTCCCGTTTAAAAAATCACCAAAGTTCGATTATCAAACCTATTATCAAATTTTCTTTTCGATCTCTTTTGTCAGTGATTCAAATATATTTAAAGATGATAAACTAATTTTTTTCATTACTTAAAGGGTATACAATAACAGGTTGAAAAACCTTATTCTGAGCTATACTTTTTAAACAACATCGTAGATTTTGCCTCACAACCATTATTTTGAGATTTTTCATTATCCTTCAAGTCTACAAAGATAGTTTGCCTTTATTTCTGACATTTACGACCCTACTAGAAACTCGATGTGAAAAGAGAAATTAAACTGGTACAGTAATCATCGATACTTTTTGCAGTATGCTTCAAAACCAGGCAGCGATAAAAAGAGCAAAATTTGCAAATTTTAAAACCAATCACGAGATCAGCTATATCTGGGAAAATAATTTGGTTTATGATCCAATTGCCAAAAAAAAATTTAAAGATCGGCCATGCAATCAATTTTTGGCGATTTTTCAAACAGGAGTACTGTTTATTGGGACACCCGGTATAATTTACTAGAAAATTGCATTATTCTCTAGGGATGACACTTGTGTCAGTCACTTTTGTACGTGACACCATAGTGGTGACACGACAGTAGAAGATGATTAACGATTATGAAGGACTTCTTCAGCCGAGTGCAAAAGATTGCAAAAGATTGCCCGAAACGTGGATGGCCAGCTCACTCATTGTTTGTGCAAGAAAGAGTTGTTTGACACTTGAGTACATATCCAAAGCAAAGCGGCTTACAAGACTCTAAGTACTGTATGTCTATACATTTGCCTAGAGCATGTCATGTATCTTATTCAAAATTTGATAAACATTCTTAAATAATTTGTGTGCAATGTAAACACTAGCTCTCTGAAAAAGATCATATAATGACTGAGGATAATGAACGGTTAGCCCTAGACTTATGATTTTCATCCTAGTTATTGCTACCACTACCTTAACCCCTACCTTCCCTACGGCTCAACTTCTTTTTCTTTCAATATATACTAATATCTTCTATTAGCAACACATTTCCGCATGTACAATGAGTGAATTAGCCACTATACGGCTTCACTGTTCAGTTGTAGAAATGTGTTTGTTTGCGATCACTAATCGCGTTGTACTGGCATGTCAAGCATCAGCGATGAATGCAATTGTAATAAAATCGGCCCTTGTTATTACAAAGCCCTTCACCAATTTAATTGGATGCTCTAATACGAAATTAACGCCATCAGATCGGTCAGTGATTTTGACCAACCCCAGGTATTAGACATTTACATATGCTAGTATTCAACAAACAAACAATACAAATTATTTTTGTTCAGTGAAATTCTTTGAAAGTGGGGTTTTCGGGATGAATAAGCTACTTTCCAAAATCGCTTCTTTTTGTAGTAAATCTTGTGCCCTTGCACTATGCGTGATGGAAATATAGCCTCGTACACTTAAACAAAAGCTAATCAGCCTACCTAAATATTTTGGGGCAGTAATTTGCCAATTCCTCTATAGGCATTCACGAATGAGCAAGTAATTAAATGAACTGATGCAATAGGGCGTCATCTTCACTTGAGGTAGATCAACACTCCAGAAATTAGTCACAGGATAATTGCGTTCCAACTGGTACCACTGGTCATATCAAGAATTCGCACGGGCAATATTTATTGAGTCAATTCAGTATGACTACCAGTGCTCAATTTTTCTTGACGTGAGACTGAGGAGTTAACGGAATC
>REGM01000369.1:192058-217904 GCA_004194415.1 Aurelia aurita
TATATTTTTGCTTTATGTAAAAAATAGAGAAAATCCAAAATAAAGCTCAAGTCGCCGATTATTCTTCCACATTTCTAATGCCGAGTAAACTCTAAGATTATATTTTAATAACACGCATCCACACCTCTATAATATACACACAGTTAAAAGTGAATGACCTGAGTTCAATGGCGAGGTCTCTATGAATAGGACAAAGAAAACCTATACACGCCATTGGTTAATTGGCTTTGTTTTGTTGGTGCATGCATCGAGATTATTAAATACAATACCAGTTTTTGCAGTGAGTCAGAAAGAATGTGGGGCGTTTAACAAGCCATATTTTGATTGTCTTTGTTGCAGCTTTATAATGCAGAAGAAAGATTAAATTAGGTATAAAATTTAGTTTGTAACATCGTTCATTTCTGTCCATATTTACCATTTTGTGATATTGCTATTTTGGTAAAAATGTATCGTATCTTTGTGAGGATTTTATGCTTCATAAAAATCACAGTTAAATTAACAAAATACAAACTAAAAAAATACAAAATAAATAACAGTAGTTTTTCTGTTTATGCTCAAACACAATTCATGTCTTGTTTCACTTATTTGGAAGAGAAGCAGTATGTTTGTTATGGTTTAGAAGTTAACACATTCATGAATGTGAATCTGACTAGGTAGAGGTACGGAACCGGGTAGATACGGAACTATGGAATTACGTAACGTGTTTCATCTACAAAATTATCAATAAAATAATCGGACATATTTTGGGACACTTTTCGCATATCTGATTTTCATTTCAATTCCTAAATAAATAACAAATTTAATTTAAATTTCGGGAGCACAAAACATGCATACTTCATGCCCACACGCAAATATTTACAATTCCGTGCTTATTGGTTTTCGCTTAATCAACTCTTTATGACGTTTTTCAATCACAGTCCATCTACTGGATGTCCCAAAAAAGGTAAGCATTTCCTCGGGTGGGGGGTATCTTGACCTACCATCTGAGGGGGATTTTCCAAAAAATTGGTACTCATAATTCCGCACATCTTAAAGAATTTTAGGGTCATGATTCTGCAAATTTAATGAAAGTCAGGGCCATAATTTCGCAAGTTAAGAAACATTTCCTTTAATTTCTATACTTTCGCAACTTTTTCTCCAGAATAGGACCCAAAATTCCGCAACATTTCACAAAAGTACCTCTAAAATTGGCACTTTCCCGTACCACCAACATACTAAGATAATACCGGGTGTCCCAAAAAACGACAGGAGAAGATGATTAACGATTATGAAAGACTTCTTCAGCCGAGTGCAAAAGATTGCAAAAGATTGCCCGAAACGTGGATGGCCAGCTCACTCATTGTTTGTGCAAGAAAGAGTTGTTTGACACTTGAGTACATATCCAAAGCAAAGCGGCTTACAAGACTCTAAGTACTGTATGTCTATACATTTGCCTTGAGCATGTCATGTATCTTATTCAAAATTTGATAAACATTCATAAATAATTTGTGTGCAATGTAAACACTAGCTCTCTGAAAAAGATCATATAATGACTGAGGATAATGAACGGTTAGCCCTAGACTTATGATTTTCATCCTAGTTATCGCTACCACTACCTTAACCCCTACCTTCCCTACGGCTCAACTTCTTTTTCTTTCAATATATACTAATATCTTCTATTAGCAACACATTTCCGCATGTACAATGAGTGAAATAGCCACTATACGGCTTCACTGTTCAGTTGTAGAAATGTGTTCGTTTGCGATCACTAATCGCGTTGTACTGGCATGTCAAGCATCAGCGATGAATGCAATTGTAATAAAATCGGCCCTTGTTATTACAAAGCCCTTCACCAATTTAATTGGATGCTCTAATACGAAATTAACGCCATCAGATCGGTCAGTGATTTTGACCAACCCCAGGTATTAGACATTTACATATGCTAGTATTCAACAAACAAACAATACAAATTATTTTTGTTCAGTGAAATTCTTTGAAAGTGGGGTTTTCGGGATGAATAAGCTACTTTCCAAAATCGCTTCTTTTTGTAGTAAATCTTGTGCCCTTGCACTATGCGTGATGGAAATATAGCCTCGTACACTTAAACAAAAGCTAATCAGCCTACCTAAATATTTTGGGGCAGTAATTTGCCAATTCCTCTATAGGCATTCACGAATGAGCAAGTAATTAAATGAACTGATGCAATAGGGCGTCATCTTCACTTGAGGTAGATCAACACTCCAGAAATTAGTCACAGGATAATTGCGTTCCAACTGGTACCACTGGTCATATCAAGAATTCGCACGGGCAATATTTATTGAGTCAATTCAGTATGACTACCNAGCAAAGCGGCTTACAAGACTCTAAGTACTGTATGTCTATACATTTGCCTTGAGCATGTCATGTATCTTATTCAAAATTTGATAAACATTCATAAATAATTTGTGTGCAATGTAAACACTAGCTCTCTGAAAAAGATCATATAATGACTGAGGATAATGAACGGTTAGCCCTAGACTTATGATTTTCATCCTAGTTATCGCTACCACTACCTTAACCCCTACCTTCCCTACGGCTCAACTTCTTTTTCTTTCAATATATACTAATATCTTCTATTAGCAACACATTTCCGCATGTACAATGAGTGAAATAGCCACTATACGGCTTCACTGTTCAGTTGTAGAAATGTGTTCGTTTGCGATCACTAATCGCGTTGTACTGGCATGTCAAGCATCAGCGATGAATGCAATTGTAATAAAATCGGCCCTTGTTATTACAAAGCCCTTCACCAATTTAATTGGATGCTCTAATACGAAATTAACGCCATCAGATCGGTCAGTGATTTTGACCAACCCCAGGTATTAGACATTTACATATGCTAGTATTCAACAAACAAACAATACAAATTATTTTTGTTCAGTGAAATTCTTTGAAAGTGGGGTTTTCGGGATGAATAAGCTACTTTCCAAAATCGCTTCTTTTTGTAGTAAATCTTGTGCCCTTGCACTATGCGTGATGGAAATATAGCCTCGTACACTCAAACAAAAGCTAATCAGCCTACCTAAATATTTTGGGGCAGTAATTTGCCAATTCCTCTATAGGCATTCACGAATGAGCAAGTAATTAAATGAACTGATGCAATAGGGCGTCATCTTCACTTGAGGTAGATCAACACTCCAGAAATTAGTCACAGGATAATTGCGTTCCAACTGGTACCACTGGTCATATCAAGAATTCGCACGGGCAATATTTATTGAGTCAATTCAGTATGACTACCAGTGCTCAATTTTTCTTGACGTGAGACTGAGGAGTTAACGGAATCTAAAACTCTCTATAGCGGTACGAAGAACCCTTGCGATAACGACCTCTGAGAAGTCGAAACGATGAAGGTGGTTGCAGCAAACCAATTAAAACCATTTTTGAATTTATCTGATGATAATTCCAAAAGTGGTATCATTTGCATCTCCTTGGTTTGCTGCTGTACATAGGGGAGATACAATTTAATACTTCATCGCTAGAGAGGAGTATACGTTGCCTAGAAGAGACTCCCTTGAGATTTAGAAACTTGGTTGCTATATCTGTCCAGGTATCTTTTGCAGATTTTGCATATTTCCTTGTGATAACACCAATAGCTGTACCTTGTCAGACCTGGCTGGTGTCTTGTACGCCAACTTGATGCATATTATTAGTATTATTATTATATTATTATTGTCTTGTATACTACATTAGAAGTGAAGAGAACACATTTCCTTGAAATAAATGCCCTTTATGGTTCAAAAACGACATTTGGTTGCTACATTTGACAATATAGTCACGACAGTTTTTGTAACTATCTGGTGATACATCAAGAGCACAATTTTCAGATTTTCTGAGTGTGGACGCAGGGGAGACACCTATTACACTAAATCGGACGGGACAAACATACGATATCACATCAGCATAATATAAATCATCGGAGGATTCTGAGATAAGACTTCCTTTAACAAAAATGGCAGAAATGAATAAAACGGAGAAAGATATTGTCACTCCAAGATCAATAACCAGAAAATTCTTTGAAAGAAGCACTGTCCACGGGTTTTTCTCCATATATTTTGCAAGAAACAATTTATCTAGGCTATTCTGGGTGTCAGTATTTCTCATAGCTTTCGGAAGACTAACTTACAATGTTATTGCTTTGCTAAAAAAGAAATATAGCTGTGAAACAGTAACATACAGCCAAACAAAGATTTTGCAGCAGATTGACTTTCCACAGATTACAATTTGCAATGCAAATCCCTTCAGACAGTCAGGTCTTGACAAGCTAGATGACTCCTTCACGACAAATTTTCAGAATATTTCAAGCACAAAGGAGAAGAATGACATCTTAAAGATTCTTTTCACCAGAAAACTTGGAAAACTACCTCGGTCTGAGTTGTCTAAGCTTGGACACTCAGAAGAATCGTTCCTTATGACTAAACTCAAAGCTTGCTATTTCGCACAAAGGGAGTGTAATTCTAGCAACTTTCTAACATACGTGACTCCAAATATTGGAAATTGTTTCCAGTTTAAAACTAACGGCTATCAACAAAGACAAGTGGGTCCTGACTCAGGACTTTCTTTTGTTGTGAATATACACCAAGATGATTATGGCGTCTTGAATAACTCCTCCTTGGTAGATGCAGGGGCTGTTATAATTATTGGACATTCAGGAATGAGAGTCAACGTATTTACCTTACGAAACCGAGGAATTCTACTACAACCTGGAACTTTAACTAGAATCAGGATTAAAAAGCGAGTGATAAAGCGTTTGCGATACCCATACCCTGATAACTGCGAGAAGGACAAAATGAAAACTCAATTTTCTGGTATGCATTACAAGGTGCCATTTCCATACTCGATAGAAATATGTGAGATGTCATGTTATGCAAGAAAGCAAATGGAAATGTGTGGGTACATAGCAGCAATAAACGAGTATTTTTCTTACCTAGTTCATGTTGAAAAATCAAATATCAAATTCAACAATGCGACAGATTTGCCAGGCCTTCTACGAGAACACAGATGCTTGAAGAACGCAAGTGAGCAGTTTAACAGAGGAAAACTGAAGTGTAACTGTAGGCCTATGTGCTATGAAGAGCAATTTTCTGTTACACATTCAAGCTCAATGTGGCCATCAAAATATTCCGCTAAGCAGTTGCTAAAAATGATTGCTTCATCATCCGCTGACGATGACAAATTTCGTAATTGGACAGCAGGAGATATTTATAACAATTTGCTGAAGGTAGAAGTGTACTTCGATGATTTTAGCGTGGAGGAAATAGCCCACAGACCGGCATATACATGGAATGACTTTTTCAGTGATCTTGGAGGTCAGGTTGGGTTGTGGATTGGAGCCTCGGTATATTCTTGTCTTGAAATTGGTACACTGTTTGTGAATCTAGTGAGCTACTTTATTCAGTCGAAAGCAAAAAGAAGAAAAGTGGAGGATGGACGGATAGAAGATGCTCATGCTCCTCCCCCTCCTCTTTACTCTAAACCTTCCGAGATGCACTGTTCGTTGGAGACTATCAATATCGAAGGGAACGGGTGTTAGATTTGCTTCAGCAGACGTTCACAAATATTTTTGAAGGATTTGTCAATGAAAATGCTTTCTAAATCGTCTGAAATGAACTGCTCGATGAAAACTTTAATCATCGATGGTAAAACTGTGGATAGAAAGGAATGCTACGCTTCCTTCTAAAGATATCCTGAAATGGCAGATTGGGATTCGGTAACGAAATCGCATTTTATTGATCTCTTCATGGGCGTTAAGAGACGCGGTAGTTGTTCCAACTCCAGTTTTTTCCTGTCTTTGCCCGCGAAGGTTGTTGTCACTCAAATTTTCAGGACAAGGTATACAAGGAAAACCAGACACACAGTGATACAAGTAAAACCAGACACACAGGGATACAAGGAAAACGGCAATAGGGCACAGGCATAGGGATACAGGAAGGAAAAAACTGTTGTAGGAACAACTACCGCGTTTCTTAACGCAACTACTGCGTTTCTTAACGCTCATGGTCTCTATTATTTTTCTTTAAACAATCTGAGATGAGTTGTTCGATCAAGACGGCGAAGAATATAATAAACTAAGGCAAATAATGGCAGGCATTCTTTGATTTAATATTTTCCATAACATTTGGAGATGAACAGTTCCATGAAACCTATCATTATCGACGGAAAAACTCCCGGGGGAGGTACTCGCATATATTTAGGATAGGGGTGCTCAGGCTGGGGTACAAACCATCAACCCAAAAAAATAATTCCTAGCATAAAATTTGACCCAAAAAAATAATTTTCTTACCCTACACACCCAAAAAAGTAACAAAATAGTAACATCCGTTTGTAAATCATGATTTTCTATATTTTTAAACTGTTCTCATATTTGAGACCCAAAATAATAATCCAGAATTTCATGAACCCAAAAAAATAACTGTACAATTGACTGCCCCCAAAAAAGTAAGCTGAGCATCCCTATCCTAAATATATATGAGTACCCCCCTGGGGAAAAACTGTTAGACTTGCCTCGGACTGCCTCCACAGCGGAGCACGAGGTTCATAAATTTCTTGGTCTCCAAGTTGAACAAACAAGCTCTGTATGTTTCTCAGCATAGGCGACAAATCTTTAAAAAAGACTGTACACATTTTTAAAGCATCTCTCCTTTGATTCAATTGCTTGAAAGGAACTTCAGCTACTTTGCATCATTGTATTTTGGTAACTTTTCACATCTTGATTATTTTTCAGAATAGACCTTTTAGCAATTCTAAAAAAGAGTCTGGATTGAGAGATATTTGCTTACATTTTTATGCGAACGCTTCGATTGAGTGGCGTTAAAACTTCTATCACTGCTGTTCACATCCAAAAATTATACAAAATGTATAACAATATCGTTCGATTCAAACTTTTTTGTAGAATATCTAAAAGGCTCTATTGCAGCTTTCCTATTTATTGAAAGAATTCATGGCAAGTTTTGAAAACAATTAAAATCATCTCAAATTCTAAATTAGTGGAGGAAAAACGGTAGAATCTTTAAGAAAACTATGGTTTATGACGGTCTATAATATGGTGGTAAGCAGAAATCTGTAGGTTTTCTAATTTACAATTTAGAAATTTGCTGACGTCGCAATCTCAAAACTGGTTGAAACAGAGAAACCCTGTAGTTCTGAAAATAATCGAAATATCGAAATTTTCCAAAATACAAAAATAGTCAAGTACCTGACCTTCATAAACTATGGTTTTCTTTAAGATAGACATTTTTTCCCCGTATTAATTTAGGATTTACAACGATTTTAGTTTTATTTAAAGATTTGGGTGAATTCTTTCAAAAAGAAAAGAAAAACGCAATAATTTTGAAAATAATCAAGTTACAAAGATTGCCAATGAACGCTTGTAACGAAATACCTGAAGTTCCTTTCAAGCGATTAAATCAAACGAAAGACGCATTATCCATGTGTGCAATATTTTTTAAAGAATTGACGACTATGCTATGCTTGTCTTCACAAAGAACATCTTGTGGTCTGTACGGCCTCCGTAAGTCTATTTAGAATGTGCTTTTGAGCAGTTATGTAGCTTGCAGTTGTATGATTTATGCAGTAATACAGTTACAGTAAAAACGAAAAAGAAAGCTTTTATACATCAGTGCATCTTAAGCATATATAAAGTATTATATTGTTATTTCTAGTTCAAATATACAAATTCAGCAGTAAAACGTCGGTCCGTATAATGTTATGCCTTCAATGGAAACCTTAAAAAATTATATAAAACGGTGTTTAGTGTTCTTATAACTTGATCCAAAAAGCTCAATAAGACTCTTAAGTAGGTAAAATGCGTCTGCTTTTCAAGTTAAAGTTTTGTCATTGAGCATCTTCGTCGCCTACGTTAAACTGTACTTTAGGGCATCATTGGAGGCTAACGTACGAAGTTCTGCATTACTTCCAATGATTAGTTCCTCCAGTTTTGCCACATCTAGCGGGAATTTGTTCACCGATTTCTCAAAGCTTTTAAGTCAGTATCAACATCTTCGTCAATATCAGTAGTAAACTGAGAAGAAATTAGATGCTTGTATCGTGGCGTATCTGGAAACTTATGAAATTTTAAAACAGTTGGGAAGATCATTAATGTATATTAAAAACAGCAGGTCCAAGGCACGATCCCTGAGGTACTCCATAGGATATACTTTCATTCTTGCTGTATACAAAATCGACGTCGGAAATCGAGATAGGATAAAAGGCACATGAGCTCTTTCCATTCAAACCATAGCAAATTTAGCTTCCATAATACTACCTCGTGGTCGACGATGTACTTACTGTATGGATATACTGAAAGGATTGAGGTACCTCAAAAGTTCTCCTCAGCACTGTGTTTCATTTACCTAAAGTTAATTATTGCAAGCCGCTGCCTCACGATACATACTACTAGCACTACTTACTAATATTTTGTTTAAAGTTAATTCGCAATCTTCAGTGTTGACAGCGATATATACAATAACTCATTTACTGTAAAGACATATGATCTCTAATAATATCAACAATTTTTTAACTACCGAGTAATCCAAAAAAAGTGAACATGTTTGGAAAATCATCAAAATTTGATTATATTACCGATCATGAAAATTTTCCATGGGAATTTGTGTTGAAGACCAAATTAGAATTTACCTTTTTTCCAAAGTCTGGAAATGGCGTTGAATTTGTGTCATTGTATGTTTTTATAAGTTACCTGGTTTTGAAGCATACTGCGCAAGCATAAATGATTATCAAATTGAGTTTTTATCCTGTACAGTAATAGTGAATGTTTTGACATTGTTATGAGTGCGAATTATGTTATAACATGTTTTGAGATCTTACTAAGTAATTTGGAAGCCCTTCTAACAAAAATATATTAGCTCTACCGGATGACCCAAAAAAGTGAACCGAGAATATCTGCTACACAAAATAAAGTAATGGACCAAAATGAGTAATTTAAAAGTTTTTTTGTAGCTAAATAGCCAGGCTACATCGCTACTATTCTTTTCTATTTTCATCGAAATTGCAAACTTGCGAAAATAAGGATTTAGTGAAAACAGGCAATTCTAAAACCCGTCGAAATTCACTAAAAACAGGTGATCGATTTGATCAGTACNCCGGATGACCCAAAGTGAACCGAGAATATCTGCTACACAAAATAAAGTAATGGACCAAAATGAGTAATTTAAAAGTTTTTTTGTAGCTAAATAGCCAGGCTACATCGCTACTATTCTTTTCTATTTTCATCGAAATTGCAAACTTGCGAAAATAAGGATTTAGTGAAAACAGGCAATTCTAAAACCCGTCGAAATTCACTAAAAACAGGTGATCGATTTGATCAGTACGAGATAATAAAGAATGCTTTTTGCAGTAGCTTGGGAATAGAACTGTCATATCAAAATTTCCAGTGCATGCAAACAAATGCTCAACAACGAAAAGAAAAGCTTCATTTCTGAGAAAGACGCATTCAATTTGAGTTGCATATTCATTGGATGGTATGCTCATTGCGTCGTTACTCTGCAGGTGATCGAATTCGATCCCCTGATTTTGATGACTTTTGACGGGTTTGAGAACTGCCTGTTTATAAAAAGCCCTTATTTAAAGCAAAAATAGTAACGATGTTTAGCCTGGTCGTTTAGCTACAAAACAACTTTTAAATCACTGATTTCGGTCGATTACTCTATGTTGTGTAACAGATTTTCTCTGTTCACTTTTTTTGGATCACCCAGTATACTTAAGGCATTAACAATATAACAAGAAACTCATCAGCAACTTTTGATGAGTTGCTTATGGTTTCAAAATCAATCCAAACTTCAGTCGTTCCGGTCCCTTCGCTTCAGTTCTTTGGCTTTTATTCTTACGATACAACTTATCTGAATTTTTCTTGTTTCAAACAAATCCAGAAGTTTACTTTCTTCACTGCTATCACCTAAAATTCCTTCCGAATTCGTCCTTGCATAAAAGGAAATATTGCATCGACGATGCGCGTATCATTTAAAACGCCTTTTTGTTCCGAATAACATTAACCATTGCAGTATCCATAGGCACTGCGCAAAGTTCAGCAGTTGGATTCTTCTCCAAATCATCGCCAACCTCCCTTTTCATTTTATTCAACTGTCGAGGTCTGCTGCAGAGAAAGTAAGTTATGAATTTGATGAGCAATGAACTAATTTCAAGCCATGAAAAAACAGAAGCTCCAATCCAAAGCCCAGCTTGTCCTCCTAAGTCGCTGAGAAATTCTTCCCAACCGTACGCTGGTCTCTGCTCGATTGTCTCAACTGTGAAGTCCTCAAAATATACCTCAAGCTTGATTAGGTTTTTGTAAACATCTGCAGTCGTCCAGTTAGAATACGACTTTTGAGCTTTGTAATTCGATTGGAGGTTTTGAAGGAGCTGTTTTGATTTAAGATGTGAAGGCCACATTGCGCTTGAATATTTCACATGGAATCGCTCTTCGTGGCATGCAGGCCTACAATCGCATTTCAACTTTCCTTTATTATATTTTCTCGTCGATTGCCTTAGGCATTTATATTCCTTCAAAAGGCTTGTTTTTTCAGTTGCATTGCCGAAAGTAATGTTTGATTTCTCCACAATAACAATATGTTGCATTAGATATTCGTTGCTGGAAGAAATAAAGCCACACAACTCCATCTGCAGTCTGACGAAACAGAATGTCTTACACAACTCTGAGCTATAAGGCAACGGATCTTTAAAGTGTACGCCAAATAATTCAGTTGCCGACTTCTCTTCAACACACTCATCTGGGTACGGTTTTGGTAATCGTTTTATGAGCTTCTTTTCGATCTTGATTTTAGCCAAAGTTCCAGGCGCCAGCAAAATTCCCCGGTTTTCCAATGTGAACGAATCGATAATCATTCCAAATTGTCCAATCAAAAGTATTGCTCCTGCACCAGGGAATGATGACGAGTCTGTGTCACCATAGTCATCTTGATTGACATTCACTAGAAGTGATAAGCCTGATTCTGGACCAGACTGGTTTTGTGCTTTTGTCTTGTCTCCAAATTGAAAGCAATTTCCAATGCTTGGGTCCATAATTGTTCGAAAATCCTGCCCCAACTTGCACTTCTTGTCAGAAAATGAGCACATTTTTAATTTCGGCAACAGAAACGATTCATTTGAGTGGCCAAGATCGTAGAGCTCCTTATCAGGCATTTTGCCAAGCATTCTAGAAACCTGGACACGGAATATCTTTGTCTGCTCACCTTCACTCAAAGTCTTGTCCAGTCTTTGCATGAACGATAAGTCTAGCTTGTCGAGCTGTGATTGTCTGAATGAGTTGACATTGCAAAGAGTGACTGCAGGGAATTCCATGTAGTCTAAAAGCGTGCTCTGAATGTTTGTCACTGTTTCGTATTTGTATATCTTCGTGATCAATTTTGCGACTTGCCAGGTCAAGAGACTGAATGACGCGGTGAAAACAGTGATCCAAAAGATTCTCGTGTATATATTTTTTGCTCCATACATAGGTGATAATCCATGTATAGTGCTGGATTCAAAGAATTCTTTAGTAATTGACTGTGAATTGACTCCTGTGTTTTCTTCCCTTTCCTTATCTGAGGCCATTTTCAATTTCTTAGGTGGTACTATTTTTTTTATAGATGAAGTAGCAACAACTTTTTGTGCATAGGTTAAATATCTTGCAGGAGAGAAGCTGTCTCTGTCTCACTGCAGTTTTATTATATATATATATCAGCAACTATCACAGACAGCAATCTGTAATTGCAAATCAAGACTATTGCAACGTTTTTGCTTCAGCCGGTTTAGGCACCAAAGACATTTTTCAGCAATGAATCTTCTGTGCTAATCCCTTGTGCCAAATACTACAACAGGCTGCAATCTAATATTGCAAAGCAAGCGTTTTGCAACTTTGGTATCAGCTAGTTTAGACAGCAAGGAAAGGTTTCAGTAATGAATCTTCTATCTTGCACAAAATATGGAGGAAGAATCTTGAGGCGTCTACTTACGTATAGAAGCCATCATCTAAGGCAGCCTCGCTATGTGCCAATATAAACGTTCCAAATTTTTTGGGACGAGAACACTTTTTAGTGAAGATTCACTAGCTGGTTTGGGCACCAAGGGAATGCTTCAGTAATGAATCTTCTGTGCTAATCCCTTGCACAAAGTATGCAGAAAGATACTTGGGGAGTTTACCTACGTGTATGAGCCAGCGTCTGAAGCAGCATCGCTGTGCCAATATAGATTTTCAAAAATCTCTGGGACAAGACAATTTTTGGTAAAAAATCACTAGCTGGGGTTAGGCACCAAGAAGATATTCAAGTAACGAATCTTCTATGCCAATCTCTGGCCCAAATTTATATTAAATTAATGAACGCATGCTATATCATTACTAAAGTACAGAAGCCATCATCTAACGCAGCCTCGCTATGTGCCAATACAAATGTTCCAAAATTCCTGGGACATAAAACGTTTCCAGCAAAGAATCTCTAGCGGGTGAAGGCACCAACAAATATTTTGCAGCAAAAATTAACTATTCTCTTCCCAAAATTCGTACTGAATACATGCTGCGTCGTTCATCAAAGTAAAGGAACCATCATCTGAAAGCAGTCTTCCTCTATATCGATATACCTGTACCAGCGTTCTCTGAGCACATCCAGTAACGCTGTGAAAGCATGAAGTCGCAATTACAGAGCGCTTTACAAGTCTGATGCAGCAATTCCAAGTTAAGAAACATTGATTATAAAGAACTATATTTGTTATAACAGTACAATAAGGTACCGCTGATAATTTGTGTGCTAGCACCTGTTTTGCTTGACATAGTTTCCATGAATGGAGATTATTTGGTATCCCCATGCTTACAAATTCTATTCAAGTCCCTGCGATTGACTTATCAGCCGCACAGCATACATACATACATACATACATATTTTTGATTATACAGGTTAAATCTAAGGCAGCTGTACAGCTGATGTGGACCTGTTTTAATAAAAGCAAGGTATTCAATAATGATACCTGTCTGTCTTGCTGACTTGATTTGAAAATTTACTGCTAGTTTCAGCGGCAAAACAAGCACAATTGTCTGTGTCTTTGGAAAAGTCTTGGAAACAGAAAGATATTTAGTAGATGCCGACATGCAGTACTACACGTATTTTTTTGGTAAGAAACTAAGAATTTGAGCCAGTACTGAAAGTTTCTTAAAATTATCAGGTTTTCAGTAAAGGTTCCATAACAATCTTCATGTTTACTACCTGAGCCCTAGTGAACATTTGAAAATAAAGTTTTTGAAGCCTTTCCAATGTTTAGACATTACTCAAGTAAGAGTAATATGCCTAGTATGAGACAGGAAACAAGTGCAAATAAGATACAGATAGGCTAAGAATGTCCTATATTAAAATAAATGGTTTCTTAAGTTACATTTCCCCAGTACTGGAGTTTCTTAACTTTTTGGCGATCAGAGAGTTGAGTTTCTTATAAGCGGTTTCTTTAAAAAAAATTTGTGTATCATTAGACACAAGGGGCATACATCAACAACCTGCATATGTCAACCGCAACTTTTGCAAACGAAATAAAAATCAAGCCACATTATTGATATCAAAATTCTTAAATATTCACATACAATGTATTAAACACATTACGTGAAATCTATCTGTTAAAGACATTTCCCCATAGATTTAAGATGCAGACTTCACATTTATTGATGGAAAAATATTTTGATGGGTCAATATTTATGCTAGAAATTATTTGTTTGGGTTGATGAATTGTATCCTAGCCCGAGCACCCATATCATAAATATATCAGAGTAGGCATTAAAACTGGAAAGAAAGATGCTACAAATTGTTATATGTTCAAAACATGTCATTTAGATGATTTTGCCATAAAATAGACCGTTCAAATTGCACTATTCGTAAAGTATAACGGCTCTTGGGCAACCGGCATGCATTGCGATCGTTGCCAAGAGCTTTTACTTGAGCTGCATTAGTTTCATGCAGCATGAAATTAGGCCACAAATAGGGCTGCAATGCATGCCAGTTGCCCAAGAGCCTTTAAACACCCAGAATTGAGAACCGTTGCTAGGCTCAGCTCAACTAATGATAGCGCTTACTTGCTCAATAAATCATGGTGCTTATTTGGGGGCTTTTAGTGTATCAGGGCAAAAGTTTCGTTGGAAGGAACATTAGCTATCTGTAACTGCAAGGAACGGAAAGATCATAATGAAAACCTTTACATGAATAACCCCCTGCTCTATTCTGCTGCGGGGTAACAAGGGCAGATTTTGTAACAATATCATCTGTCGCCTTTGATCGACACACCATTTCAAAGCAATTAGCGAATGCTGAGTAGACAGCCCCTGAATTTAAACGAAGAAGACCGCAAAAGACAGCCAGAAACCTAGGTAGGTGGTTAACTTAGTCGTTGTGCAAGCGAAAAGGAGCAATAAAGACAGGATATGAATTTATATCGAAAGAAGAAGTATATCTAATTATGTGTCGCCTGGGTTTTGTCCATCTCATTCATAAAGACTAGTGAATCTCTTTTATTGAAAAGAAAGAAGGGTGTGTCTTAGTGTTTAACTTCTAGAAAGACAGGATGATGACGTAATCATGCTCAAAATGCACCTCTGCATGCGAACGCAGTAAGCCCACTTATAAAGCAGCAGAAACAAAGGACAAAGAAATAACGAAGCGCATCTGCGAAGAGCAACAGAAAAAAGAACGAGAGGGAGAGAGAGAGAGGAGAAGATAGGGGAGATTTCGGACGAGGGAAAAGAGAAGAAAGAAAGATGTTGTTCTTCTCTTTTTCGACTTCTTTCTCTCCTCTGCAGTGTCCCCTTTCTTCTCCTTCCTCTCTCTGCTCTGCAGAATTCGCTTCATTCATTTCTTGTTCCTCCTTCGCCTTCTTTGCATGCAGAGGTGCATTTTGGAGTATGATGACATCATCATCTGGTCTTTCTAGAAGTTAAAGACTAAAAAACGCCCCTCTTTGTTTCACATAAAAGAGATTCACGAGCCTTTGTCTCTTTGAAATAACAGTATTTTTATGACACAGATTAATTGCTGCTCTAAATGCTATGCAGTGTCTTCTTTTTGCATCAATATCAATTCTCACATATATTTAATTACAGTGATGAATTTACAGGAGTCATTTCCTATAAACAACCCAATTAATTTCCTTTCCCATGATATTGTACCTAACTTCATAATTCTCCCACCATTGTGAGTAATTTTAGCACCACAATTATGAAGTCATTCCATACTTCATGAAAGTGGGGTTCAGTTTATAGATGGTGTTCTCACAGAAAGACAGACGAACAAAGTTAGTAGTTTTATGTAAGGAAAACAGTCAAAGATGGTCTTATTCAACGGATATTCGGTAGCTTGCATCTTCATCCTTATTTTTCAAGGTAAGCAGTTTAAATAATTATACTTTTTTAAGAAGCTATCTTATGAAGCACAATTACCTTACTCGCAACTTGTTCCTTATCAGAGCATTTGAGATAATTTCTGTTCTTTTTTTTTACGTATTCATGACGGAATCTAGACAGATCTTACAAGAAAAGCACAAAGCAACTTTCATTTTAGTAAGCAAAATAAGTTTTGCATGAAGCAAGAGACAGCATGAGCTACCTTATACATGTTGATGACTTGACTTCTCGGTTTTAATTATTCGAGGAGCAAATTATGCAGTAGACTACTTATGTGTAATGTTTAGACTGATTACATCTGCATAGAATTGAATGGTTATGGCTTCAAACTTCTATGAGAGAAAGTAAAAGAATCGATCGAAAATATCGAACGAATACAAGGAATCATGTTGTAAGTCTTGCAATGTTTTGAAACTTGTATATGCCTTCTGGAGCGGAAACCACGAGACGTTGTTAACTGGGAGCCATTCTTGTTTACGAGAGGTTGTTTTATGTGATTTAGTGACTTGTTTTTCAGGGGCTGTATTCGATAACAAGTTGTCCTTAGCAAAACAATGGCTCGTAATAAATTCGCTGTCTTTTTAAAGCCACAATTGCTACCATATACCCTTCTACGATGAGTTTACGTTTTATTGTAGGCCCAGCTGCTCTTCAAGCTTTGCGATTTTCACAAAGTCCTGCAGCAAGAGTAACAAAAGCACTTGGTGAGACAGTACAGCTAACTTGGAAGTATTCTATCACAAGACCAAGCGAGTTAGTTCGCCTAGAATGTGGCTACTTGAACACATCAAGACAGATGACCAAATTGATGGAACAGTTGTCAACAGAGATACAGCCTCGCATCACTGTGATTGGAACGAGGTTTCAAAACAGGGCATACATACAAAACGGGGCACTTGTGTTGTCGAAGCTGCGTGCAGAAGACAGTGGGATATACTTCTGCTTCCTGAAGGCGTATGATGCAACGACATTCCAAACTGTTACAATTCGGTCTCAAGACTCTTACTTGTCTGTTGGAGGTATTATGATGTTTTCGTCGTATGGTTTGTCGAAGCCTCTATATCAATAACTGAAGAGTTCAAAAAGTTCCCTGCTAAAGGGGCATTTAGCCGTTTTAGGAACAATTTTCAAGTCGGTCGCTAAAATTTTTCCGTTTTCTTGGTGAAATTGTCATTTTCAAAGGCCTGTCCATTAAGCCCTAAAATCCAAGACGATATGGCTAAAATGAAAAGAATGTTAAACCACAAAATTTTCATTCTTTATCACAAATTGTTTTCTGTCATCAGTGATTTGCTAACCATTTAAAAAAACCATTAAGAATCGGAAAAGAAGCTGCTTCCTTGTCAATTGTTTCTGTATTTTCATAATAAATCAACTGCGTAAAGTGACTTCATCATAGACCGTTTCTTGATAAAGTACTTTAATACGAAAGCTTTTGACGCGGTAAATAAAGGGTTCTTTTTTTGAGAAAATGTTAACAAAAGCTACAGGGTGAAGGCAAAGTGAAGGTGGAGTTGTGGTTTTTAGCGCCAAGCCCGGGGTTCGCAGAAGTAGAGAAGATCTAATCATGCCCGCGACCCCTTTTCATGACGCTCATGAGGTGTTGGTGGGGTCCAAACCTCGTCCGCCTGACCGTTTTTGCTGCAAAGTCAGTGGATTAGAACACCGCGCCACAACACCTTCAGGTGGGGGTTCAGCTATTCCAATTTCGTTCATCAGGTAGATCAACCGATTTAAGCAAAAATAAATTAATTGCACAATGTAATGACTGTAGTTTATAGCACTGATATCGAAGTCTGATTTGATTATCTGTACTTTTAGGCCCAAAAAGTGTCGGCAGAAGTGGGATGTCTTCAAGTACAAAGACAACAGTTATTGCAATCGTTGTTGTTGTTGTCGTATTGATTATTGCGTTGTTTGGCTACTTCTTCTTTCGAAAGAGAGGTTGGTAGAGATAAGCTGCAATTATGTAATCTAAAAATAGTTATGGTGCTGTTAATATTCGACTATTGTTTCAATGTAAGCATGGTGACATTTATTTCAGCTGCAAGTAATCTGGACGAGATCTGTTGCAATTTCTAGGAAAAATAACTGCGATCTATTCTGTCAGAGGTTGTTCAAATCATCTTTGCAGGGGTAGGCTGGCAATATATCTGCAAAGATCTTTCCAAGGATATTCTGGACTACCTAGGGTACTTTAGGCTATCTTTCGAAGATGCTTCAGCTGGATCGATGAAGCTTAGCCCAGAAGATACAACTAGATTACTAGATCTAGATGAAATTTATTTGAGTTTCAACAGAACATCTCCCTTTAGTTCCAGTTCCTTGTCTGGAACTGTTCAACCTATTCTTTTCCCGAGTTGTACATGATGTAATTTTGACTTCACGTCATGAACAGTGTGTGATTTAAATATATTTTCTCTTTCTTTTTTAGATCGAAAGAAACGAAGGTAAGTTACTCAAGTGCATATCTATGCTTTACGCTTGAGGAGTAACTGTGTAACACATTCTTAAAGAGGTTTTGACATAAATTGTTCAATGTCATTGTTAGAATAATGCCTCAAAGTAGGAAACATAGTTCTCCCCAGGACTCTATTCTGTTATAACTTTGGATTGATACCTGTTCATGGGCCAGGCCATTTTAAATTTTAAACATTAAGTTCTTATACAATACTGTTACCATGTTTGTCTATTAACTGGAACACAATTTTATCACATTGCTTTCTTCCTAGAACTCCAACACGATATGATGAAAGCGAGGATGCTAAGAATGGAAATGTCAAGCTTCTTAGTGGAAAGAATGGATATGAGGGAGAAGATAAGACCCAAAAGGTACCATAATTGAAAATCAACAGATTTTGACAATAGACAATAACGATAAAGATGGCGGCCACGTAAAGCATGCTGGTAAAAAGCTCCCTGACGACCGCCTAACGACATAAAAAATTTGGTCTGCTGTTTCGACTAGCTAGCTGTGGTAAAGTTCGGAACAAGGAATTAATGTAAACAGACAGGAAAATTTTGCAATTCGAACGCGAATCTTTAATTAAAACTTCAATTCGAATCAAAACTTTAATTTTTCTGCCTTGGAAAGGTTTCCTTTCGAGCCATGTTGCATTCGAGCAGAGGCTTTGGAGTCGCCATCTTTAGCGTTATTGTCTAAAATTAATTTTTGAAACAGTCTCAGAGCAGTGTTGAAGAAACATATTTTTCATTTGCGTGCGTTTTTGTTTTGATGTTTATCCATCTTAAAGTTGAAAGATTTTTCAGAAAGATTTTTGTCTCAAGATTGCTAGGCATTGTTGTTTGTGGCTCAACTGATGCTTGGAAAATGTGGATCTTCACCTTTTTTGCGACACTTTCAAAATTCTCAAAATTGATGTTCTCGTTTGAACAGCTTGTGCACGAGTCCTTGTTGAGCGGTGATGGGTGGTTGTTGTTGTAGTCGTATAGCGAAACAATGAGCTCTTGTCGTAATTCTAGGCTCTTACATGAAAATGGAAGCCTTATTTGGGCCGTCAATGTGAAGTCACCTTTACGTCTTCTACATATTCGTGTTTTTATTCCAATAATGATCTTTTACAGCGAACTCTAACTACAGCGGATATCGAAGTCGTCTCAAGCCCAATGGAAGCTGTAAAAAAGACAACAAACGGTACTAGCTATTCCAGCCACCAAGCTTACGCGGAAATCGAAGAAGTCCGGGATAGGAAACAGCGAGTTGAATCATGGCCTGAACCGCCAGCTCCAACGAAACCAGTATCAACATTTCCGCAAGAGAAATCTCCGCCTCCTGCTCGTGCGCCACCAAGAGTATTGCCAAGGCCAGTTATCGAAAGAAGAACAAGCGAGGACATGTATGTGTGAAGGAGCGATTAAAGGATTGATACTAGTTAGTTAAGAGTTGACGGTGCTGGTGGGTTTAAACGAACACAGAACTGCCAGAAACAAATTGCGAGGAAACAGTGTTAGATGATTCACTGAAATAGATTTAAGTATTTTATAGTTTTTCAGCAAGCTTTATCTTTGGATTTAAGAGGGCTGTAAATTTGCTAACTTTTGTGACTGTTTGCGAGATGGTTGATCAGTTTTCCCTCCGACATGAAATTGTCTTTCTTAATTAATTAATTAACCCTCTGAGACCCAAGGTCCCTTAAACGTCCTCAAAAATTTAAAAATTGATTTAAACGAATATTTTGGATTAACAAATGGAAAAAACATTATCGAGAGAAAAGTATTTTTTGAAGTCAGATCGATTCCTATAGTACTTCCTCATATAAAAATAGGCAAGACCCAAAGTGAAATATGTTTAATAACTTCTGGAACCAATTTTAGTTGCAAAAGTAGTCTCTGTCATTCGATTCGTAAAGTAGTACAAGATTTTACATAAAAGCTACGTTCTACTCAAAAGAGCTACAGCTTGAAGAACTGATGACTCGGTCAACAAAGCCTCACTCAGATTCCGCCATTTTGGATTGCATGTTTTGAATGAAGTACCTAGTGTAGAAAAGCCCCATTTATTCACTGGCAAATTACATCGGAAAAATATGTCACTCTAGGCTTTACGGGCAAATAGAATTTTTAATGTATGATGTCACTTGAAAAGTATATGACATATTTGTCACCTGGGGCCGCAGAGAGTTAAAGCCAAAATATCAACTGGGTTGTTGGTCTTGTTTGACAGTTAGGTCTGGCAGGACCTGATTCCGCTTCTTGGCTTTGCAATTTGTAAATGGCTTAACTGTTTCCTAATAATTTAAATAACAACTGATCAACCAATCTGCAAAAAGCCCCAGCCACAGACGATAACGGAAAAGATTGCGTCGGGAGGCATTTGACCAAGATACATTGCGTTCTATAATGGAATCAATAGTGATTCTGTAGAAATTCGATCATTAAACGCAATGCATCTTGGTCAAATGCCCCTCGACGCCATCTTTTCCGTAATCATCTATTAGAAAGGAGCAGTTTTTCTCAAGGACCATCTGCTGAAGTTGAAGGTTTTGTAACAGACAAGAAATGTTGAAAACTAAAACCTTGCTTGCTAATTGATAAAATACACAGCAACACAGGATTCATGAACGGATTCAATTATTTCAAGAGTTCTTACAATCACAAATTTTCTATAAGCCTTTGGTAATAATAACCGTACGAAGACAATAGACCTTGGCACGCACCGAACCATATTTGGGTGACTGATCTATGTTAATAGGTAGTGCTGATATGAGATTGGCTAGAATTTGACTGCAAGTGGCTTGAGCCACTTTTACATGCGTAGATTCCCGTTAAGAAAGGAGCTGGTATGTAACTGAACATAACGTTTTTTAATCTGTTTACAGCTTAGATGTAGCTACAGTTGATTTATTACTAGTTGAACAATTTTTAGATTTTGGTATTCATTGTAAAACATTTCTTTTTAAATTTTGAATTCTGAACTATATTTTTCAATGATTTGTATTTTTTAAATTCTGGTGGCTCCCAGTAAGGAAAGGAAACTGGTGGATCCAAAAAGCCGCCCATTCTTGTATGATGTATGTTACAGTCTATTTAAGCAGTGGCTTGTTAAACGATAGGTAAATTTAGCAGATTTTAAGTCATTGCAACTGAAAATATTATTTACAAATCTCCTGATATTAGCGTTTTAAAGTGCAGCTATATAATAGGTGATTCTTTATTTACTGGGTTACAAAGCAAACTGAAACAATTCCTTGTCAATCTTCTGCAAGTTAATTAACATTATTTCAAATTTTTCAACTGAATGAAAAAACACATATTCAAACCCTCCAATGTTTGTTACAAAAAGGTAGAACATAGAACAAAAGTTGCCACAGCCAAGATCTTCAATGCACGACTGCTTTCTGGATTATATTGGTCGTCCTCAGGCTTGAGGGTTTTGATGAAATGGAGTGTTACCGCATTAAATCCAATTACAGGTATATGTACCTCAAAACATACACAAAATTTACTTATTAAATAAAATCTTAGGTAAGATATTTTTTTCGCATTTTTTTGTTTTATCGTATGCTCCTACCTACTAAAATTACTTCCCAGTGGGTTTAAATGTTATAAAATAGTAAATCCTATTTTAAATTATTGTTAAAGTTTGTCTTTTTTTCAGTACGTACCTCAAAACATACATGGAGATATTCACTCATAGTTTTGAATATGTTACTCTAAGAGCCCCAATATTTTTTCTTGTTTCCTTGCACTAAATTGTCTCACAAGAATTACATGAAATGCAAACTTATATTGAAGCTTTATACCCATTGCACTTGCACTACAAAACTAGCACTACATGTACCTCAAAACACGCATAGAGGAATTGTATGTAGGTTGTATAGATACATCACATTAACTGATGAAAAGCAAGGTATTTCACACATCTGGTGACAGTATTGATTGATGTTGCATGGTAACCAACTTCTGTTGGCTTAACAATAAAGATTTTTAACATAATTTAATCATATGGTCAATTTAGGCCTAATGTTTGGCTAACTATACAAGCTGAAGTCAAAAGGTTTTAGGCCGAACATGGCTCATTATTTGGCAATGGTGTTTTATGAGTATATATCATACTTTGTAGAGGTACTTGCAAATTAGACTTATTGGTGAAATTCATATGACTGCACCCTAGTTGCGATCTCGGAGGGGGGAGGGGGTATTTAGTATATTTCAAAATTGCTTCAGGAAAACCCCTGGTGTACGTCTCTTGCTGGAAATTTTCTCGGTGAGCTGCGGGAGAAAATATTTTGCCATGGACACATACTTGTCATTTTAGTATCTAAAACCCTTGATATTGTAATGCCCAGTTGCTTTTGGCCTCGTATTCATGTTTCATTCTTATTTTTGATTCCATGAATTATGATTTAGTTTCTAACACTGCTACAGATATGTTTCTTGATATATAAAACATCGGGTGGGAAGAAAAAGTGTTTTATTACACTCAAAACTTAAAACTAGAGTTAATTTTACTCAAGAATAAAGGTTCAACGACNCAGCTATAATAGGTGATTCTTTATTTATTGGGTTACAAAGCAAACTGAAACAATTCCTTGTCAATCTTCTGATTCCCTACCCTGGATCAGAGTATTTTTAGTGAATTTTTTGAAAAAAACATTTTTTGAAAAAAATAAAATTTTTTCAAATTTATTATTTATTTTTTCAAATTTATTTTTTCAAAAAATTCACTAAAAATACTCTGATCCAGGGTACTGATTCTCATATTCAAACCCTCCAATGTTTGTTACAAAAAGGTAGAACATAGAACAAAAGTTGCCACAGCCAAGATCTTCAATTCACGACTGCTTTCTGGATTATATTGGTCGTCCTCAGGCTTGAGGGTTTTGATGAAATGGAGTGTTACCGCATTAAATCCAATCATTAAATTTAATTCAATCGCCTTTCAACATCGAAAAAACCATTTCTATCAGGTGAGTTAGGAAAATAATAAAATCTTATAATTAGGGATGGCAAATACTTATGTAACTTTCAAACTTCAAATAGAACCATGCAACAAATGAAGCCATTTATTTTTCATTCTGAGTTATGACACACAAAATTAAAGTAAAAAGGTCGTAAAATCAGCATTAGATATATCAAAATCAAATCCACATACTTGATAAACACAAGCATAAAAATCAATCACTGCCGTAGTAATAAAGAATGCAAACAAAATGATGGTTTAGAAGATAAATTGTGCAGTCTCAGCATGTTGCAGATAGGATTTACAGTTAAACATTATAGCGTACTGGCTATGCATAAAATATTGCTTGTATTACGTATTAGCTGAGATACAAACCAGACTTCAAATGACTATATCTGGGAGATTAAACCCTGAACAAGGCTTGGGATAGACTGATTACCTAAGTCCTATTTATCCCTGCCGTAAACCTTGCTCAACAGTTGACCTTTCACTATTAAGAGCTATGGTTGACCGTGAAGCGAAAAGTCAAAGAGCACAGGGAAACAAGGGACTCCAAGTAATAAGCCTAGGCTTGGGATGTCATTAAATGCAACTACTCAACAAAACATGCAAATTTGATCACTCCGATTTTCATTCTCTTTTTCATGCTGTTAAAAGGAAAGAATAACACAAAGTTTGACAAATGCCAAGAAGTCAAATTGTAGCTAAGATTTTCTGCAAATACACTCGCACTCTGCATCATGAAGGATTGTTGTATATTTCAAAACATCGAAATATATGAGGAAGCACTATTTAGATAATTGGTAAAAAGTAAATACTTAGATCCCGTTTACACGAGAGAAAACTGGATCGATCCAGTTTGGGATCGATCCCAAAATTTTGCAGGTGTTTACACGGGATCGATCCCAAATTATTTTGCGTTTACAAGGGATCGATCCAGGCATGTATCACTGATTCCCAAACTCCCTATGAAGACTTGCGCATGCGTTGCTAGGGTGACTGAAAGATGCCGTTTTGAAAACACCTTGATTTCCTTTTTCGACTTGCCTCGTTTTGCATCTGTGCCAGCTTGAGATCGATCCAGCTGTTTACACGACGCTCTGAAGGGATCGATCCCAAACTGGATCGCTCTGGTAAACGATCCCAAACTAGCACGGATAGCGGATCGATCCTGAGCGATCCTGTGTAAACGCAAGGTCGATCCGTACCAGTTTGGGATCGATCCCATTCTGGATCGATCTAGTTTTCTCTCGTGTAAACAGGGTCTTAGGAAAATCCAAGCATATTGTAATCACCTAAGTGAGGAAAATGCTACCTTTCGAAGTCTAATGTCCTGTATTCTGACTTCAAACTGAGTTTCTTTACAGTTTCATATCCAACTATGATGATAAGACTTGTTGGCACTGTTGATAACATCCTTGCTGATAATCCTTTGAAAATGGCTCTTAGTCCTTCTTCTGAATATAATGTTCTAGCTGTACGCAAAATTGACGTCCCACCTTCAATCTAAAATAAATATTGGAATAAGGAATGTGCAGAGCAACTTAGGGCTTTACTATCTCAAAGTAATCTGGAGGATGTTAATTGCTGAGCTGAGCAAAGTTATTGAATCAGACCTATTTTAAGTAGAGTGATTATGGCGTGAGATATGGAACATGAAGAAGAAGATTATGGCGTGAGAAAGTACAAGGTCTTTTGGCACATTGTACAGGAGATGAGACATGCCCTGGTGTGATGATGTTTAGAAATTGTAGAATTTGAAATTATGAATGCTGGTGTCTGTGCATCAAATAGTACTTCTTCAAGAGCACTGGATCTCATATGGACCTCATTTCACTTTCTGGTAATAAGAATGAAATCCAATAAGTTAGTGAAGTGCTTTTCTCCATGCAAGATGTTATATTTTGTCAAATCTTACAGAACAGCAGCAAAGAACATTGAAATCAGGTTGCATTATTATTCATTTGCATTGCATACATTGGATCTGTCCAGATTGGAAAGTTTAAGGACAATGGCTGGGAATTTTCTCCTCTAAAACCATCAGCATGGATGTGTTTGTGTCACTTGACAAATATTGTTCTTAGATATCTTATAAGAATAGACAATACCGCTAAAGATGGCGGCCGCGCAAAGCATGCTGGTAAAAAGCTTCCTGACAGCCACCTAACAACATAAAAATTTTGGTCTGTCATTTCCACTAGCTAGCTTTGGTGAAGTTTGGAACAAGGAATCAATGTAAACAAATAGCAAAATTTCGTAATTCGAACGTGAATCTTCAATTCGAATCAAAAATTTACTTTTTCTGCTTTGAAAAGGTTTCCTTTCGAACCATGTTGCAATCGAATTCAAGGTCGATTCGAATTCAAGCTAGCTAGTAGAAACGGCAGACTGAAATGTTTACGTTGTTAGGTTGTCACCAGGGAGCTTTTTACCAGCATGCTTTGCAGCAAAACACAACAGAGTCTTTGGAGCCGCCGTCTTTAGCATTATTGTTTTTTGCATGGCTAGATTTTTGAATAAGTTTCAAATGCAAAGGGCAAGAATCTCTCCCACACAGGGCAAACTTCTTAAAATTTGTCATTTTATTATTATCGATTTATTTATCGTTGGATTAAAACATACAATAGCTAAATAAAATAGTAGCTAATTAATTCCAACGCTAAAACAATTTATATACAATATTGTGGGATCTGGGAACAACTGACATTGTTAGGATAAACGAGTTCCCAGGCCCCAAGACGGGGAATCGGCACGAGGTGTTAATCAAGATGGCGGACACAAATATACTCTGATATCGTTGTAGTACCGTAGCCGTAATTTGTGTTTCTTATCATCTTACAATGGCGCTGCGAGTAGGATATGGATGAAATAAAAGAGGAAGCCCCTGAGGAAGTTTTACTAGCTGTAGAAGATAGCAGAGAGATTGAATCAGTAGGACAAGACTCAAGTGGGAGTAGGCCTATCAACCGACTCAATATGTCAACAACATTAACAAACCTGAAGTCAATATGTGGAGAGTTCAAAAC
>REGM01000369.1:218110-229467 GCA_004194415.1 Aurelia aurita
AGTTAAAAGGGAGAGAAAATCAGTACAAAGGAAATACACAACCAGGATCCACGGGTGTACATTTCCGTGACCGACCAAGCAAGTTTCCAGTGAATCGACAGAGCAAGAATTGTCAGCGCTGAGGTGAACATTTCACAGATCAACATGAATGTAGGGCAAGGAACATCACCTGTTACAAATGTCAGAAGCCGGGTCATTTCGCAAGAATGTGTAAAACAAAAAATACTATAGATTACTTGCAAGCCGAGCCAGAGCAGGAGGAATATGACTTTGATACAGTAGAGTTTGAACTTGATCCAATTGAAACAGCAATCAAAGAGGAGAACAAAATCTTCAGTTCCAAACAATATCCCTCTACAAATGTAAATCTTAAAATAAATGGAGTCAAAATATCGATGAAAATAGATTCTGGGTCAGAAGTGAATGTAATAGGGCAAGATGTGTATCAACAGATATTGAATAACAGTCAAAAGAAAATAACACTGCAGAAATCTAAAGCCAAATTGAAGCCATATAGTTCCCCACCTTTGCAGATAAGAGGGAAATTTAGAGCCAAGATTGAAAGTAGAAAACAAACAACATCAGCAGATATCTATGTAGCAGCAAGCAGTAATGTAAAATCCATTCTAAGCAAATATACTGCTTTTGATATGAATATATTGCAAATTTCTGTGGAGGAATTAACTGAAACACTTGACAAGAAAGAGGTTCCGGAAATACAACATCTGTCTTACACAGAAATGTCTAAACAACTTACAACAGAAAAGGAAATAAACCAGAAGCTAAAACAGCTGAAAATGCCAATTCATTCTGAAGCACAAGTTAATGAAATGATAGGGAAATTTCCTGAGGTCTTCCAAGGAATAGGATGTCACAAATACAGACAAATAAAGCTTGACATTGATTCAAAAGTAACTCCTAAGATACAAGCACAAAGGAAAATTTCATTTGCAAAAAGAGAGCCACTAGAAGAAATTCTAAAGGAGTTAGAGAAAGAAGATATCATAGAAGAGGTTCAAGGGCCAACAGAGTGGATCTCAAATCTGGTTTTGACACCTAAATCAGATGGGAAATTGAGGATGAATATAGACATGACAACAGCAAATTCTGCAATCAAGAGAACAAGACATGTGATACCAACGCTAGAAGAGCTGAGATACAAGTTGAATGGAGCTACAGTTTTCTCCAAGCTAGATATGAAACAGGGATACATGCAGTACCAACTACACCCTGACAGCAGACACGTCACAGTTTTCTACACACACCAAGGCCTACGCAGAATGAAGAGACTGAATTTTGGCACTCTGCAGCAGAACTTTTTCATGAAGAAGTTAGGAAAACACTATCAGATATCAACAACTGTGAAAACATTTATGATGATATTATAGTGTATGGGAGAGACCAGAAAGAACATAACCAAGCTTTAATTAGGGTGCTACAAAGATTGGAAGATTGTGGATTAACTTTAAAGAAAGAAAAGTGTGAGTTCAACAAAAGAGAAATTAAGTTCTTTGGTTGTATCTTCTCACAACAAGGAATGAGAACAGATCCAGAAAAAATTAAAGCTGTCATAGGGGCCAAACAACCTTCCTCTATGGCAGAATTGAGATCATTTTTGGGCTTATGCAACTTCAGCTCAAATTTTGTTTCCAACTACTCCATGATCACATCACCACTAAGAGAGATGACAAAGAAAGGTGCACGCTTTGAATGGACAACAGAGGGAAAAGATGCATTTAAGAAGCTAAAGGAGAGTATTTGTAGAGAACAAACACTCAGGTACTTTGATCCCAACAAGAAGACTAGAGTATATGTGGATGGATCAAAAAAGGATGGTATAGGTAGCATACTGGCACAATATGATAACATAACAGGTAGTTATCAGCCAGTACGATATAACAGCAGACCACTCAAAGATGCAGAAACGAGATACTCACAAATAGAAGTGGAAAGTCTTGCGGTGTATTTTGGCATAACAAAAAATCATATTTATCTCTATGGTTTGCAGAACTTTGAAGTGATAACAGATCATCTACCACTTCTGCCACTTTACAACAAGTATAAACAAGAGGTACCCCCCAGGATCAAGCATCACTCAGTAATGACGCAAGGCTACAATTTTAAGCTTTTGTACGAGAAGGGTTCAACTAATCCAAGTGACTACCTATCACGATACCCTGTCAAGACTGATCAGGGAATCTTAGAGGAGCAGAATGAGTTAGATCTAGATGTCAATCTTTTAATAAAGTGGGCACTTCCGAATGCAATCACGGTAGAGACCATGCAACAATGCACATCTGCATCAGAAGAAATGAGCAATCTTAGAGAAGCAATAGATATTGGCTTTATTCCAATAGCACACATAAAACAGTTGCATTCATACAAGAAGCTTTTAAGTGAACTTACAGTTGAAGAGGGACTGATTTTGAGAGGGGAAAGAATTGTTGTTCCCCCAGAAATTCGTAGTGAAGTTGTCAAAGTTGCACATGAAAGCCATTTGGGGGCGGTTAAGACTAAACAGTTGATAAAAGAAACAATGTGGTTTCCTAAAATTGATGAATATGTAAAGTTAGAGATCCAAGACTGTCTTCCCTGTCAAGCAGTGAACAGTAGTCCTCAACAAGAGCCAATTAAACCAAGCGTGCTGCCAGAAGAGCCATGGAGCAGTCTAGTCTCTGATCTGTATGGACCACTTCCATCTGGAGAATACCTGCTGGTTGTCCAGGACATGTATTCCAGGTTTCCAGCAGTTGAAATCCTGCATTCTACCAAAGCCCCAAGTGTAATATCTGCACTGGATCGCATCATGTCAAATTTTGGAATACCAGACACATTTGGTAGTGACAATGGGCCACCTTATAATTCTTACGATCTGGAAAATTTTGCAACATATATGGGTTACTCACATGACAAAAAGACACCATATGCTCCATGGGCCAATGGTATGGCAGATACATTCATGAGATCCTTAAAGAAACTTATGCAAACCTGTAAGATAGAGCAATCAAACTGGAGGCAGCAAGTACAGCGATTTCTCAGAGCATACAGAGCAGCACCACACAAAAGTACAGGATTTGCCCCATCTACAATAATGTTCAACGGCAGACGATAACTTCCTTCAAAGAAGAGTCATCAGAATGTGTTCAAAAAGAAATGAAAAAAGCAGACAATAAGTCCAAACAGAGCATGAAGAGGTATGCAGATCATAAGAGTTTTGTTAAAGAGAGTGATATAAAAGTAGGAGATTGGGTGTTAGTAAAGCAGCTAAAAAGAAACAAACTCACTCCNGGTATGGCAGAGACATTCATGAGATCCTTAAAGAAACTTATGCAAACCTGTAAGATAGAGCAATCAAACTGGAGGCAGCAACTACAGCGATTTCTCAGAGCATACAGAGCAGCACCACACAAAAGTACGGGATTTGCCCCATCTACAATAATGTTCAACGGCAGACGATACAAAACAAGACTTCCTTCAAAGAAGAGTCATCAGAATGTGTTCAAAAAAGAAATGAAAAAAGCAGACAATAAGTCCAAACAGAGCATGAAGAGGTATGCAGATCATAAGAGTTATGTTAAAGAGAGTGATATAAAAGTAGGAGATTGGGTGTTAGTAAAGCAGCTAAAAAGAAACAAACTCACTCCAGCATACAATCCAGAGCCATATGAAGTTGTACGAAGAAACGGTAGCCAAATAATAGCCACTCGGTATGACAAGGTTATGAAGAGACATGTAAATCATTTCAAGAAAGTGAACAAAAATATCACAGGGGCCACACCACCAAGATTTCAAAGGAGGATAGAGGAGGATGTCTTTGAGCCACTTATTGAAGAAGATGAAGCGGTGACAGCTGTAGCATCTTGGGGGGAAAGAGAGAACGGGTAGAGAAGGGAATCAGGAAGAAACAGAAGTACAGAGCGACGCAGCAGAAACGGAAGCAGACAGAACAATAGAACCAGCTCAAACTGAAACAAGAGTTGAGCGTCCACAAAGAACTAGAAGAAAACCAGCAAGGTACAGGGATGATAACTTTGAGTAAAAAGAACTTGCTGAAGGAACTAATTGAGTTAAAACAATATATATTGGACAACACAATATGATTTGAGTTAAAGACTCTTATTGAGGATAAAGTTGGTTAGGATATTAAATTGAACAAACTAAGGACAGTCCAGATGCATTGCTTTGGGGAGGAATGTGGGATCTGGGAACAACTGACATTGTTAGGATAAACTAGTTCCCAGGCCCCAGGACGGGGAATCGGCACGAGGTGTTAATCAAGATGGCGGACACAAATATACTCTGATATCGTTGTAGTACCGTAGCCGTAATTTGTGTTTCTTATCATCTTACAGAAGCCTCAGGATTTCCAGGTCGCCTCTTAATCAAGATGTTACGAAGAAAACATACATTAGAAACTTGGCTCAGTTGAAAAGACGACTTACTTGTAATAATTTGCAGCTGATATACACAAACAACAGATAATAGCATATCTGCACCACCGATATATATGATTACGATTATATGATTTATAAAACAACACCGGCCATCAATGTTTATTCAAATGCTTTGAGACTTATGGTTGTAATATGGTTTGAGAAAATCGAAAGATCAGGTTTTAGCAAATTGTATTATGCGGTTATGACAATACACTTTCACCTTAAGGTTACTGTAACCCTTCAGGCAGCGATTAAGAAACTCTATTTTCCACGGCCGTTCCTTAAACTATACCAAACACAATTATATGTTATTTGAAGCATAATTAAACGCAGAATACCATAAAAATATAACCAGTTGCTTAAATAAAAACGCATATGATTTATTCCAGATTTTAGGCGAAATCTACCACCCTTGCGAAAAAATCTTGGTGTACCTCATTGGGCATTGTTCGACCATGACTATCTATTTACCAAAGACTTAAGGTCCCGAACTACAAAAAGGTGTCACAAATTTTTAATAAAACGTACTGTCTTGAAATAGTGCAATTTTAAATTAATGTTAATGTCTGAAATGTCTTTTTTAACTTTCCAACCCTTATAAAAGTCGGACCAGTGGATCTATCATAAATCACTGACACCCTTTGGTAGTCATATGCTTTGTGACCCTGTTTGCCAAGTGTCAAGCGATTTGATTGGCCCGTTAGGTACACCAAGATTTTTTAGTACCCACCAGTACCCCGGAATCTTGTTTCGAGAAATCAGGCTTTTATCAAATTGAAGCAGAAAGCCCGGGAAAAACGATTATGGTTTAAAGTGCAAACATAAAGCCGCAGGTCGAGCAATAAAGCTTTAGTGCGGTCTTGATCAATCGTTATATCAGTAAAATAGCAGCACGGNTGGCCTAAAGTTAGTCCTGGTATTGGTTGGTCCATTCTTGGGAAGAGATGTGACATCTGCGCACTTAAGCTCATCGGGAAAGGTCGAATTTTCAATACAATCATTAAAGATTTGCGTCAAGGGCTCCACACATATATCAGAATTAGATTTAAGGATTTTTGGAGGAATATTTTTGTGCGTTGTTGCTTTCTTAGGATTTAAATTCCTAACTTCCTTGTCAACGGTATCAGGAGTAACTTTTTGAAAAACAAAGGGGTCAGCATTTCGATAATGACCTTTGATTTTTAGAATACTAGAATGATTCGAAAAGTTTTGTACAGCCTTCTCCACAGAGTCTATTATTCCATCTGTTGCATTTTCATCATTGGAAATTTCATTAATTCCAAGAGAATCGGTAACGGTAACGAAAAATTCATTCATAGTTTCTGCTACTTCAACGTTGTTGGAAATAATTGTGTCACCTTCAATCAGGACTATTTTATTACTAGATTGTGATTTGTCAGAGAAAAAAGGTTTCACAGTCTTCCAGAAATTTTTGTTGTCGGTGATAAGAGAGATGTCTAAGTTATTGTAATAGTTTCTTTTTTCTTTTCGAAATAATTTAACACAAGAATTTTGCATGATTGTCAACATCATCAGAAGTCCAAAGGCGTTACTTACCTGGAGACGTGTTCTGATGATATCCAATGGATTTGTAAACAAAGCTGCAGTAATGCCTGCCAATGGACCTGAAACTGCTTGAATGAAGACTTTTGGTGTGTCACTTGGAGTCAGATCACTCACAATGCCTGTAAATGAACCATATGAGGCCCACCAAATGCTTGAGCTTGGTGCATACGTCATCAAAGAAGCTAGGTAGCCACGGTAAAATCCTTTTGGTCCACTTTCTTTCCAAATTATTTTGATTATATCTAAAGGTCCTTTGAATTTTGGTGTGATTGTTTTCGCTGAAGGATCTATGTTTCCAGTTTTAGCAACAGTTTCTTGAATATTAGTTTTCACCCCTGCATTTTGACCTTGGATCATTTGCTTTTGAGAAATAACATCAACTGGAACAGTCAAAGTTTGTGCAGCAAATGAGGCACATGCTCCAGAAATTAGGCCACGCGTGAAATTGCTGTACCCTACTGTTTCTGATCTGACAAGCTCATAAGAAGTGGCATATATCTGTCCTGATAGGATGGTGAATGAGTTCGTTATGAAACCTTTGTAGAATCCACGAATTCCTTCAAATCTGTAAATCTTCCTGAACGCATCAAACGTTCCATTGTAAAGAGATTTTCCTTTCTGCAGCTGTAGTCTTGTCTTTATTAGGACTGGAGGATAAACGATCATACGCACAAAGAAAAATAATGAAGGACCGATCACATAAAATCTTCTTTTGTCGAGCTCATGCCATTCGATGTGGTGTGCTGCCGATCGCTGCTCAGACTTGCTTTTCGGATTATCCATCTTTTAAAGTTCTAATTTACACAATAATTTGAGACCAATAACAGCATTGATAAACACTGACTAATTTTAAACGGTTGCGACGAGCTTATACTTATGTTAGGCCACACAAGAACAAGGTAGGTAGGCACGAGCAGCTTTGAATCAAATTTGATAAAATAATACCAACAAAGTTCGACGGCTCAAAAGCTTGTCTTGCAACTTTATGTCATTTCTGCCCTCACAAATAACCTCAATGAATCGTACTCTTATTTCTCACCATTCATAAGATGCAATTTGCAGAGTGGCGAAGCACAAACCGACGTTGTACAGCAAAAGCGAAGAGATTATCACGCCACGCCGCCATCTTCTCCAGATTTTAGCGTTTTGAGAATAGATGTTATGACCTCCTGTTGAATTTGCTTCGTTTTCATGCAGAGGCTGCCATCAAATATCACACAATATGCTACAAAAATGTTGCGAATTGTTCACTTTCCATCAAATTTCTGAAGAGATTTCACATACAAAATTGTTTTATGATCATTTCTGAATGTAAGGTGTGGATTAGCGCACCAGAACGTACATTTCCATCAGGGAGCTTTAGACTATAGCTCCCTGATTTCCCCTTTCCTAAAATATGCTGACGCAATGCTGACGAGCATGACAAAGCACTAATAATTGTAATTTCCAGAATCTGACTGATCACATTAATAATTTAAGTTACAGTAAACAGCGTATCGTGCGTGATCGCGCAATGGTGATTCCGTCTGATTGTAGACTTACACAAGTCTGATTGATGGTATAATAAGAACCCGTAAATAAGAAATCGGTTTTCAGAAATTGGCCTTTTGTGTTTCTTAGCCTTCAAGCCTTCTAGATCTACTTGCACTATAAGAAGTGGGAAATGATTTTTTATTTTTCTGCTTGAAAAATGGCTTTAAAAGGGAACAGTTTACCTGTTAAAAGCTTCAATAGAAATTAAACTTTAATTTCAATTTTAAATGTGGCATTCGAGTAATTGCGCGTATGTACATTCTACGCCTGCAGTAGGAACACATGAACCTGCGGAATCTCTGCGCACTGGAGATGTGGACGAAAAAACTTAAAACATCGAAAGGAAAGAAATCGGAAAATCAGACTTGTGAAACAAGATCCTTCTAAAATTAGACCACTGTCTAAACGCGCAAGGAACTGTTCGATTTGAACAGCAGAGGTACAACAACAAGCACGCAACTAACATTGTCCAGTTATTGGCCATTTTATAAAAACTGATGGCTGACAGTTTGCTTGAAATGAACGATGTTTCACGTCTGAGTTTTTTGTTCTCTACACTTGATCTTTGCCAAGAGATGCAACTTTTCATGATAATAGCAATTACCCTTTTTGAACATGGTTCAAGCAGTTTCCAGGCTTTCATGCTGTGGGTCAGTGTGAGTGTCCCCACAGCGTTGGAGTGCGCAGCTTTCAAAACTGTCACCACATAGGCTCCGAAGGGCAATATTTCCTCGATTAATCGTCCCCCCAAATCGAATGCCCTCTCAAGAGGCTCACAAGTTCAAAAAACATAACTTCAGGAAAACGTCTGCAAAAATAGGACACACAGCCTTTTGGAATCAGACACTTTTCAATAAGCAATTCAAATACGGTGTTTCATAATGTACTCTTTTATTCAAGAGTACTTAAATTTTGATTGGAAACATTCTTAATTACAACATTTCACGTTGGATACTTGCATTGAAGAGAAGTAAAGAAGATGAAATTCAAAGTAATGTAAATTATTCCTAAGATTTAATAAATACTTGAACAATATTTTCTTCTGCTAGTGCGTTTCTGACTCATTCTGGAATACAAAACTGACGTTTTCAAGGCATCTTCTTAGAACCACATCCTGAAATAACAGTACGGTAAACATTCGTGTTCATTATTGTTCCTTTTAAGTAAAGCACATCTTTTGACCTGTCTGCTCGTGAATAAGAAAACAAGCTCAAGAAACAGTAACACTTAGTCTGGGAGCAGTGGCGGCATCAGCCAAAAATAAGTGAGTGGGTAAAGTCGAAATTTTAAAGCTGGAGGGTGGGTAAAAAGCTATATACAGACATTTTTATTCCTTTTCATTGAACACATTTAGCCGAATTTTGGGAAGTGAGGGTATTTACGCCCAACCAAACCCGTGGCTCCACTACTGTGTGGGAGAAGTGAAAAAGTATACCCCTATATCGGAAAATCTGGAAGTCAGAAACGAAAAGCAAGACCATAAATCTGGGAATGATTTACATCAATCAATCCAAACTTAGCATGCAAAGGCACGTTAAAAATGGCACAACCGGTACGACAGAGTACAACGGGTGTCCCACCTCGCCACCAGAGTTATTTTTTTATTTAACATTTAACAATATATCTACTTTTAAATTAAAACTGCTTGATGTTCTTTGTGTATGCAATTTTAGACAATGATTTTAGACACTTTTCTCTACAACAACTCGCATTACTGAGGGAAAGTACAGTAGCGCTGCGCATACACGAAACAGCTGTATAAGAAACTGAGACCCTGCATTTCTTCCAACACAATTGATTTAACAATAGCCTTTTCTTTTATAAGATTAAGAATAGATAGTCCCGAAAATGCTCTTTCGCATTTTCGGGACTATACTGTACATTGAAAGAAAGGAAACATATACCTACACAGCAGTAAGGAATAAACAAAATTACAAACATTGGGAGCATTTTTAATAGAGCACACCTTCATATACAGTTGTGCTTCCAGCTTTCAAGGAAGCTGTACGTGCTGTCACCATATCATGAATAGTTACATTTGCACCAAACTTTGCAAGCTCCTGCGCTCGCACAGATATTTGCAGGTGAACCCTCAGCTTGGTATGGATATTTTTTGGCGAACAGATCGAGGTCATTTTAAGAGGTAAGGTTACCTACCTTCTAAAACTTCTTTCATACGGGTGTCTTTATCAACATTATACCGGGTGTCCCAAAATGATGTATCGGCGTTTGCCGTAAATCATACCGTTTGCAGTAAACCGTAAATCATGAATTATGCATAGATTTGAACAAACTACCTATCATTTTGAAGCAAAAAGGCTAACTTAGATGCAGAAATTTAATGCACTAAAATCGGTCCTATCGCACAAGAAGTATGGGTAATTTTACTTGGAAGCTATTTCTAAAAAGTCTCATTATCGAATTTGTTTAGGTTTCTTTTAAGTATGTTCAAAAATACCTCCAAAGTAAAATAACCCGAAACTCTAGAATGGCATGACGAATTTAAGTGAAATAAATTTCTACATCTAAGACAGGCTTTCTGCTACAAAATGATTGGTATTTCACTCTAATCGGTTTCTAATTCATGATAGCACATTTTGCCAAACGCCGATACATCATTTGGGACACCCGGTATAATGTTACCTTACCTTGAGTTTAGATGGTTCTGCAGGTCGAATGTGTGTCCACGACATAAGTTCTGCCATTGATAAAGGTTTCTGGAAGCAAAACACAAAATAAGCAAAACTGACTAGATATGTTCTTGTAGGAGAGAATGAAAGTAAAGAACTAATGGTCCTGTGCTTTTTGCTACTCTAAATTTTACGTATATCAGGCAATATGGAAGCTGCAACATGTGGCTACAAGAGCCGTGCCTAGAAATCCTAATATTTTCCAAGGTCCAATGTTTTCTACCGAAAGAAGCTTATGGGAGGCTTGCAATATCTTTTATTACGATAAAATAATCTGACATGTCTGAACTATGTGATAGATCACAAAGTTACCACACGGCTTTGCGACAGCCGAGGTGCAGAACATGCACAAATAGAGCTAAGTTTCTATTTAATGTGGCTGTGGGCTCAAAATAGTATTCGAAGTAATGGTGGTCCGAAGTCGTGTTAGTTTTCATCAAAAATATAATTTGTCAGTGATAAAGGTTATATTTTGTTATATTTGCTAAAGATTTGGGCATATTGGCAATACCAGTGAGTGGTCTTACGCATCGAATTAAATATTGGTTATGGCATGTTTCTTTAACAGTTAAAGCCAACTGATTTGGGTCCTATGACGGTAGACAGTAAACGTTTAATGGGGGGATTTTATTCAATAGCTTTTCATTAGAAATGAAAGAAATGTGGGAATGGCAGTTACCTTACAATTGATTAGAAAATCTGTTGAATGTAAACTACGAAAAATTGCACAAGAGTAAATTCAATGTTACTAACACTCCCATTTCTAGCTAGACACTGTCCAAGTTGCTGAGGTCTCGTGTCTTCGACAGCATCATTGGTAATTTGGTGCTGTTCATCCTGTTATAGGAATAACGTGTTATCGTCTTATTTCAAGCGTTTTTGTATTAATAGGTTATATATAACGACTAACAGAAAGTGGATAATAAAACACAACTGCCAAAATCCAGATGTTTCCATTATAAAATCTTCATCAGTGGGTCATATGCTCTAATAAGAAGCACCGAGTTGCAAGAACATGCAACCTGGTCGTTTCTTTGCTGTCACTTAATACACAGTGTTCTTTCTCCAATATTGTCGATTCTTATATTAGAATATCAATTTACCGATTTAGATGCTAACTGCAGAAGGACGC
>REGM01000369.1:231213-245888 GCA_004194415.1 Aurelia aurita
TTTTTACCTTTTTCATCTGAGATGAGACATCCCTCCCCACTCCAAGGTAGTTTCGCTTCCGCGTTTTGCATTTGTTTGTGTATTCAGTGGGTACAACACCCATTAGGCATATGCCATTGTTTTTCGGTCTCAAAAAATTCTACATTTTTATGTACGGTGTGTGTGGTCTCTGTTTTATTTTGGCTGTTCTTATTATGTGGTGGGTTTGTTATTTCTTTTTATGCATTTTTATAAATATTGTTGGCTTTTTTCTTTAATTTCGCTTTTGTTTTTTGTTTTTTATATGGTGCGATCATATCCTCTATCTCTTGGCTGCTCGTCGGGGTTGGGGAACACTTTGTGTTTATGGGTGTTAAAAAACCAAGGCCTAATTTTGCTTGGCTTTTGTCTGATCCCCTCCTTGGGGTGTCCGGGGCAGAGGATAATTGGGCCTAACACCCAATTTGCCCAGTCAGCCCTTATGATGATGAGAGGATATGATCAGCACTGAAGGCTCCTTGTTGGAAAGATAGTGCAGTATTTGATAAATCTGAAGGGCTATATTTTTTCATTTATTTGGGAAAATGCTTGGCGACATATTGGATGTTTTTTGACCAAGTATTAATTGGGGGTTAAAGAAAAAATGTTTAGATTTTTTCTCCACAAACCAGTGCACTTAATGTCCATGACAGAGACAAAAGATCCCCGTCATGAAAAAAAGGAGCATAGTACAATTTTGGTTGTGGGTGGGTGGGTGAAATAAAAACGCAAAATCAAACGCCAGATCTTTGCCACGCCTTTCCTTCCTTTGCTTTCCGCGTCCAAATACGAACGAAACGTGTTTGAAGTTTGGTTTTAAATAGTCGCAAAACTAAATCAAAAGATTTCGCAACTTATTGTCTACGAAACACAGCTTACAAAAGGCTGATTGTTAATAAAACGTATTCTTTTGTCAAGCAACAATATTAGAGGCAGGCAGCGTACTAAATCATTCGAGCAGCGTATAAGCAATCTGCTGGGAATAGAGAACAACCTGTTACTACCCATGCAACAAGAACAGAAACAAATGGAGGAACCTTTCTTTTTATAAACAAAACTCGCAGCATCTTCCGCGAATTAACTGGGATATAAAATTTCATTCTTATCCCTATTTATAATGCACCACATAGTAGGGCATGAACAAATATTTTCCTTCCTGCGACCGGACAAAATCATCCTGAAACTTATTGCATGAAGACATGAAACTATACCCTTACCATGGAAAGACTTGGCCCATCCCACACTTATCACCTTCTAAAACACCAACCTGAATACACTTGGATAAGGAGCTACTGACTATTTGGGTAACTACAGCAACAAGTGTTTTCAACGATAGCTTTTTAAATTCCCCTTATTTTAAATTCCTTTCAACTGTTCATAGCATTTATCAAATGTTAGATGTGGATGAAGTTGGGACCAATAAAATAAACTATTATGATCTCTAAAAGGCACGATGGAGGTTCCAGTTCCTTGCTGATCTCATATTTGTTATATACTCTGCGAATATAAATTGTACACAACATCACGTACAATTTAGATACAGTAGGTTACTTTTGCTTCACCTTCATACATTTTGAAAAAGTTCCTGCAAGACATTATGAATGGAAAATTTCCTGCGACCAGCCGGTCGCATGGTCGGGTGGGTTTTCATGCCCTGCAACATATTACCAATTAGGTAGATTGGTCAGCATTATACGCTTCGTGTCATTTGTGAAAATTCAACAAAGTCATTAAAATCGATGCAAATCATATTATTGAATCATATTATTGAATAATTATTACAAGTTCTAGTAAATTCCAAAGGCATGTTTTGCAAATGCTCACAAGGCAAAAATCCCCTGTGAAGAATTTCTCTGTTACTAAACGTAGCAGGTCTGTCAAGGATAATTCTAACGGAAAAAAATCAGGCTAACCTCGATGCGTTTTTCTGAGCTCACAGGAAACGTCTTTAGTCTTTCATCACCCAACCATTTCTTAAATTCAGCGCACCAGTTCTATAAGTAAATCAAAAGACTTTAAGCAAAAACGAATATAAAAATTGGAAAAACTTGAACTATGTTTATTGATAAACACAATGAAGTGGATTAAAAACATTTTCAAATTATCAAAAATCAGCAGGCTTTTGCACATTACAAGATGGATCATTTTTAATTTAAAAAGAAATAAAAATTTAGCCTATGACGAGATCGAACGTGTTGCAAAAATATTTATTAGCTTTAGGAAACACAAGGATCCTCAGAAATATTGTTGGAATGCACAATGCAAAATATCTGTAGGAGCTGTATACCAGCAATAAACATCAAGAACTTTGTAACCGCTATGTCAAATTAAAAAGAATTCTGTCCTACATGGCGTGAAAACAGTATTGATAAAAGGAACAGTTTGTAAGATATATCAAGAGTTATTAAACACATTGTAAACTCCATTCAAGACAAAGGGTCGATGGCCAGTCCATCAAACTCAAATGCATTCGCTAACTTTTAATTTATCAAAGAAATTTGATGATGATGAAGAGCCAAAATTTATATTCACCTTAACCAAGCTTCCAGGTGTTACGATAATAACCCTTTTCACAACTGGTTTTCCACTGTATGGTCCTTGTTTTAGCAGCGTCCTGGAAGAAAATCCATTCAAATCATTTAAAAAAGTTAAGTATCGAGAAGACAGGTTCAGCTCAATTCATATATTCCGTTATTTTGAGACTCATTCAAACAAGATGCGCTTTGGTTGCATTAATTCTCAAATAATTTTCAGAAAAAATTTCCAAAATAAATGGAAAGCTGTTGAAGGTTATATCAATTGAACATAAAAAGACGCTACCTCTTATTTTCGGTGTACTAAATACATGGGAAGAAGCTCTAAAATTTCCCAAATTTGCTTATTGCCCGCTATTAAGCAGATATTTACCCATGTGAGGCCAGCTGCATTGCTGGACTGACGTTTTGCCACACAACAAACAAGTTTGAAAAAGACTTTACTTTCACTTAATGGGTGTCCCTTTTCGAAAAACCAAACACAGTAATAAGTAGGACTTGTAATCAGCTACCTATTAAAAGCTACAATTTCATTATTTACAACGAAAACTTTGTCTATGAAGATTTTTGAACAAACCACACCGGGTGCGCCAAAAAAACCATCCTCTTTTGGCAGGCCACTACAAGTCGTACATTGGACCGATTTAGAAGATTTATGACTTAATTTTTAGTTAAAATCCAGAATTAAATTCCAAGATTTTTTGTAAATTTGGTAGTCTTCTGTTTCTTGAGCTATGAGTGAGTTTCTTAGAATTTGCGATCTCTAAAACACTGAAAAAGATAAAAAACGTCGATCAAAATTGTCTAAAGACAAGACATGAATGGACAAAGAGAAAAGTCTTTCGTGGTGATTTGGAGATTTAGATGTCGATTAGTTATATTCTGCTGCACGAGCGTTAGCTCAATGTTGGGAGAAATGTAACATTACTTTCAATGATACAAAGAAATGTATTTCCTTTTGTAATTTCATTGAATATATACTTTGGTGCAGGTAGCAGGTACTGCGCTCCTGTATCAAGGGGGTTGAAAAGTCAAAAAGTGAAGCGCCACAAGGTCAAACAAGCATGGAGTCTCGTTGAATTGTCATGCGGGGAACCGCTAGGCGCGGTGCGCCATTACAACTGCTCCAGAATTTCACAACCAGGCCGGTCGTTGAACAAATGCTCGTGCAGCAAAATATAACTAATCGATTTCTGAATCCCCAAATCACCACGAAAACGTTTTCTCTTTGTCCATTCATGTCGAGTCTTTAGAAAATTTGATCGACGTTTTTCGATCCTTTTCAGTTTTTTCGAGACTGAAAATTTTAAGAAACTCGCTTATAGCTCAGAAGCAGAAGACCATACAATTTACAACAATCCTGGAATCTAATTCTGGATTTTAGCTAAAGATTAAGTCATAAATCTTTAAAATCGGTCCAGTGTACGAATTATCGTGGCCTGTCAAAAGTGGATAGTTTTTTTGGCGCACCCGCTACAATGCTACGGTTGATTGGTCCTTCGATCCAAACTTCCAAAGTTTCACAAATTTCTATGATTTGCCTAAGGACTGCATGCTTGTCAGTTAGTAAAGAATCCATTGAAGTTACATCCTTGTAGGTAGAACTTCTCGCGTTTCACGAATGGATACGAAAGACATGATGGAGACGTCTATGGAACAAGAACACGTTAAAAGGGAATGCGAAAAGCAAATAACGCAATATAATCCATTGACCTCAGGTACAGACTTACCAGATCAACGATATGCATTGTAATGTTTTGCCAAGTCCCATTTCATCTCTAAAATAAAAAGGCCAGCTTTTACAATCGGCAAGGGAGTGCTACGGCGGTTCTTTTTCGTGGAACAGTCCTCACAAATTTGACTTCAGTTCCATTACAGGTCTTTCGTGAGAAGCTCGTTTCTAAGAAATTGATTTTAAAGTAAGCAAAGCTTAAATGTTAAGAAACTACAGTACTTTGTTTGAGAAACTTATAAAATATAGATACAATGCTTGTTACAAAATAATTTGCTTACATTTTGAACAAGACAAGGGATAGTAATCTCTATGACAATGCAACGCTATTTTCCTGAGCCAATGAAACGTACTTGTGTTAAAAACAGCAGGGGTTACTCAAGAGGAAACATTAAATCATAATGCGATTGCCACCATGGGCGGTAGGAGACGCGTGGATTGCTTTTTGAAAAATATTGTGGTCATCGGTTGGGGTTATTAAGATTAAATTAGCCGCGATGTTTTGTAGCTGCTTCCTGTTATTTTGTAGCCACTTGCGGTTGACCCGGCAGACGCTAATCTGCCCATCGACTCTATTTTAATCTTAATAACCCCAACCTATGACCACAATATTTTTCAAAAAGCAATCCACGCGTCTCCTACCGCCCATGTTGCCACAAGCAAGAAAACATCTTTTCGATCTCGATTCTACTGAAATAGAAAGCTCAGACGTATGCGCGACTTCGCAACAAATCCTTTATTTATCCGGTATGTTAAAAACGAACGTTGTTGCAAAATCATTCTTCAGTCATTGGCTACCATTTGGGGATTTCGAGATATTCATAGGCTGTTTTTGGAAGTAATAGTAGTTATGTAAAAACGCTAATGTATTTACATGTCCTAATCACTGGCGCTGTGGGAAAAACTGTCACTAGAATTGCACGACAACTTAATTTGATTGAGGACAAATTTCTCTTAGTGGAAAACAAACAGCAAAAATTGGCATAAAATAACCTACCATTTCAAATTATGGTTTCCTAAAAACAGGGCGTAACTCGGGAAGCAGTCCGCCGAAAAATCCAGAGAAGTAATTGTCGAGTATTATTTCGGATTTTGAATAAAGATTGCAACACGAATCTCCGAGATCAGCTTTAAGATTTATCATAGCCTGTCAAAAGCGGGACATTTTTTGGCCGACCCAGTAGTTTCGGCAAATCTATAATGAATGTAACGGGTGTTCAGACTACCCCTCATAACTGATCACGGCTGTTGGTTTTCGATAGCAGAAGAAAGGGTAAGTTTCCAACTTGAACGTTTTGATATTAGTATAAAGCGATTACTTACGCAAGGATTGCACCATTTCCATCAAAATCTCCCATCCCCATGATGCATTTGTAGAGAAAACTGACTCCTTCTACTTGATGAAGTCTGAAATGTGTAGCAAGGTAAGGATCTATGACAACATCGACGACTGGCAGTCCTTGTGTATTGTTTACTGTTGGTTTTCGATAGCAGAAGAAAGGGCAAGTTTCCAACTTGAAAGTTTTGATATTAGTATTAAGCGATTACTTACGCAAGGATTGCACCATTTCCATCAAAATCTCCCATCCCCATGATGCATTTGTAGAGAAAACTGACTCCTTCTACTTGATGAAGTCTCAAATGTGTAGCAAGGTAAGGATCTATGACAACATCGACGACTGGCAGTCCTTGTTTATTGTTTAGCCACTGCAAAATATTTGTGTTATATTACACAAAAGCAGCAGGGGTCAATAGTCTTCGCCAAACGGTAGGAAATGACGAAGGGTAAAATCCAAGACTTATAGGTAACAGATTCTCAAAGATCTGAAAAGAATGATGAAGTCGGGAAGGGCAAAAGTTGAGCAAAGGAAAAAGGGAGTAAATGGTTTGGACAAAAGATTTCATAATCTTGGAGCTACCCTTGACATGCTTGAATACAGTCACTTTGTGATTTCCGTAGATTAATAAGAATTCATGAGAATTCCTAAGATTTGTACAAACTCTTATCCTCTTATGGTTCATAACAATTTTAAGAGAGAAATGTAAAATCCTGATATAAGACATATGAAAATCTGTGGCAATGAAGTTCTGAAAATGAGGTGTATATGTATAAGTTTCCACCAACAAAAAAATGCCAAAGGTAGATTTGGTTGATACCTGATGACTTGCACTAGGTTTTTGCATGATGATAGCTCCTTCAGCATCAGGGCTGTGGCGAGGTGCGACTGTAGCCACTGATTTCTAGAATAAGAATCAGAATATTAAAGAATAACCCGAAACGCACACACACAAAAACAATTGTTGCTGTACATGATGAAGGCCAGAGATCTGTTAGACCTCAGTTTTCTCGAAATTTTTCTGAAAACGTCTCGCATTTTGTGAAAAATTGTCCGACCTTTTTGTCCGAAAATTTTCTGTCTGAAACTTGTTCGTCCAAAATTCGTTGCGTTTGATGTAATTGAGAGATTTTTGATTTTCTTAANGTAAGAGATTCTCAAAGATCTAAAAAGAATGATGAAGTCGGGAAGGGCAAAAGTTGAGCAAAGGAAAAAGAGAGTAAATGGTTTGGACAAAAGATTTCATAATCTTGGAGCTACCCTTGACATGCTTGAATACAGTCACTTTGTGATTTCCGTAGATTAATAAGAATTCATGAGAATTTCTAAGATTTGTACAAACTCTTATCCTCTTATGGTTCATAACAATTTTAAGAGAGAAATGTAAAATCCTGATATAAGACATATGAAAATATGTGGCAATGAAGTTCTGAAAATGAGGTGTATATGTATGAGTTTCCACCAACAAAAAAATGCCAAAGGTAGATTTGGTTGATACCTGATGACTTGCACTAGGTTTTTGCATGATGATAGCTCCTTCAGCATCAGGGCTGTGGCGAGGTGCAACTGTAGCCACTGATTTCTAGAATAAGAATCAGAATATTAAAGAATAACCCGAAACGCACACACACACAAAACAATTGTTGCTGTACATGATGAAGGCCAGAGATCTGTTAGACCTCAGTTTTCTCGAAATTTTTCTGAAAACGTCTCGCATTTTGTGAAAAATTGTCCGACCTTTTTGTCCGAAAATTTTCCGTCTGAAACTTGTTCGTCCAAAATTCGTTGCGTTTAATGTAATTGAGAGATTTTTGATTTTCTTAAGTTAAAATTTGAGATGTTCAAGATGCCTCAGAGGTGAGGCGAAAGCTCCGGCCAACAAAAACAATACAGTGTAGCAAGTGACCAAACCAATGGCAAGTAGAAGTGCTCTAAAAATTATAAATAGTTTAGGATACAACACTTGGGAACAAGTACGAGTTCTTTCACATTCGATACAAACTAGAAGAATAAATTAAATCAAAATCAATAAGTTAAGTTTTGCCGTGCGTACTTTAAGTTTATTGATGCAGAAAAACAAGAATAACCTAAATGCGACCTCAGTGGGGGAGCTTTTAAAGGGCAAATTTTTGGTTGAAGCTATTGTTGAGAAAGTGCTTGGAATCAAATGAGGATGAGGATTTTTTCATCAATGAATGAAAAATGGCCAAATAATGATGATAAATAGACCATCATGGTAAATTTACTAGGGTGATTGGGAACAAAGAAGAAATCGCTACAACTTGAAGTTATAGAGATTGATACTTGAAAATGCGTTGAAGAATTTTGGGAAAAAATTTAGTTTGAAAATGGTCACAGCAAATACAGTACAATCCTAAGATTTGGAAGTTTAGCAATGAACACCAATAAACAATTACCTCAAATTTCTTTGAGTAGTTGGAAACAGTTGAAGAAGAACTCGTCGGAGCAGAAAATGGCTTTACGATACTTTGCTTCGGTTTGTTAGCTGCAATAGTAAGAAATTTAGTGAATATTGGATCTCAAGCAACAAAACGCAAAATAAAATGATTTAAAAACGTTCTCCCTGTTTGATGGCTCCTCGTGCGGTAGTATAAATAGAAGAAACTGCGAAAAAATTAAATTCCCATTTTTTAAACTCTAACTCTTTTTTATATTCTGTTAAAAACTTACACAACTAACAATACAGAATGACACCACAGGGAGAATGGAAGTGCATTTCTACCCTGCGGTCCTAAAAAAGAACATTTAAAAACGTATGTTAATAAAATACTATTACAGGAAGTAAGAATAACGAGACATACAAGGTCGAAAGTTCATGAAGTTCGTACTGTTATAGACTGCAGCTGTTCATTTGAAACGTTCAGTTGTATGAATTTATTTCAGCGTTGCCTCGACTCTAACTCTCTAATTTAGCTTCCTGGACACATTTTTGGCCGCATTGGCCAAGATCATGAATTCACAATAACCAGATTTTATCAAAACAAACAGTTAGATACTTCGAATACGCAAGAAAATACAGGGTTTTCAAAATCTAGTGCTTTCAAACTGGTATCAAATCTTTGAAGGTAGCTGCAATTATTGTTTAAGTTCTTTAACCAAATTTCAAATCTCATAAAATATGAAGGTATCAAAAGCATTATACCAAGTGCTGATGCACAGCTGTTTCCAGAGCTGGCTGCTGATGAATTTTGAATAAAACACTTGCCACTTTGATACAAATCTTCTGATATTTCATCCATGACCTGTAAAGAAAATTAAAGACAAACCCTCATAATAAATAATGTTGAAGAACAGGATATCAACATAAATTAGATAATGGAAAGTCTAATGTGAAAACGTTTCACGTTTTAGATCACGGTTTATCGTGCACCAAATAGGACAGGAGTGTGAATTGCGAGATAGATGATATCTTGTGGCCATGGGGTAGTCATAGCCGTTTGCTCCCCTCTCCCCATGGTATCGTCCTTGTAGTATTGTAATGTAGATTGTAATATAAGTAGCATAATCCGTAATACGTATTGTAAATTTTTTAATGGAATACGAAAAAAACGAAAAAACAAAGATATATGATATCTGGACGGGGTATTCAATGTTCAATATAAAGCATTTCAAACAGACAGATGCTACCCAATTAAGAAACTCTTAATATTTTTGATTTACTTACTATGTGAACTTTTTCAAAACAATTAGGTGCTTACGCTAGGGTACACATTTACGATTTTGCTTTCAAGACATTTACCTTCATCTTGAAAGAGAGAAAACGTCATTTCCGTCTTGCCTAATCTTGTACCCCCAATTTCGAAGCAAATTCTGCACTGTGAAATACCTTCAAGACTATCAGATAAATTACCTCCAGCTCTTTTCCACCAACAAAAAGGGTTGCTCCATCGGTTAGGGTGGATAGCTCAGTTGCTTTGTAGCTCGATGTTCGACCAATGCTAGAAGGAGAAACACGTCATTTAAACGAAGGTTAAGTTTCAAATCACATAAATTCGAATAATAGATCAGTTGAACAAATACGTTGAGTTCTAGGGGGGGGGGCTACATATGCTAGTATGAGCTGGTCTTTGCCCGCACATCTTCCAACAAAGGATACATCTTTACATTATTTCTCCAACGTGAGAAGTTTTTGCAATATCTTGAATGACAGCAAATGTGTGCCCTTTTCGAGAAAATTACCCATAACAGAAGATATGTTAGCAGCTAAAAATGGGCAGATTGCTGAAGACGAAGCAAACTTGGTATGGTAGACTCCTTCAAGACACATGTCAGGAACTCCAGAGAAATTAACGCCAATGGGTCTTTTTCGTCGATTTTATTATGAACAGTTGTAGTGAAGACGATAAAACAAAGGTACAGTGCAGAGCTTAGGTGCATTAACATTGTTTCCTTGCTTAAGAGCCATTTAAAAAAATTGTACCGGGCGAGAAACAGATGTTTCGGCGTTTGAAAGTCACCAACATTCGAAAATTCAATTAAAGTTGAATTCCCTATTTTGAGGTGTTGCAAGAAGCTGCATATAATTGCATGTAGAACCCTTTAAAATTGCTGATTATACAAAAAAAAAATCTCATGTTCATGCACGAATCAAAAGGTAATGAATAATCATAGAATTAATTAAGACTATTGGCCAATATTTACGAAGTCTTCTTGAGCCAATGGCTCAGAATACGAGCTTTCAAGCTATGATTTCAAAATGTTTCACATAATTTAGCATAATTGTTGTTATGGGTAAAAATAATTTGGCCTTTGATATGATTTAAAAAGAAGAAATTNAACGTTGAATTCCCTATTTTGAGGTGTTGCAAGAAGCTGCATATAATTGCATGTAGAATTCTCTCCTGTAGAATCCTAAAAATTCTCTCAAAGCAATTCTAATTAATAAAACTTTAAAATTGCTGATTATACCAAAAAAATAATCTCATGTTCATGCACGAATCAAATTAAGACTATTGGCCATTATTTACGAAGTCTTCTTGAGCCAATGGCTCAGAATACGAGCTTTCAAGCTATGATTTCAAAATGTTTCACATAATTTAGCATAATTGTTGTTATGGGTAAAAATAATTTGGCCTTTGATATGATTTAAAAAGAAGAAATTTTTTAACGATTAGTAGTAAAACAAATTTTTGCGGATTTTGCAAACGTCGAAACTATTTTCTGACCCACCGGGTAGATTTCTCTTAAGATTTCTGGTCTAAAAATTCTTACAACCTTTTATAACTCCCAGTAATTCTTATCAATTTATGAAAGAATTCTTGAAAATTCTTATGAAAATTGCGAATTGAGATAAAAGTCCTGTACTGCAAAAGGCTTTCTATCAAAGTAACTTACTCTTTTCCTTCTGAATCTTTGAGAACTGCAGTCCTACCAGCAATAATGAGAATTCCTGTATGAACGTAATTTTAAAAATTAATGTCTGCACTGATAATATAGGAAATGTTTGCCAATATGGTACTCGAATACGAATCTTTGCTGCAGAACTCTGTGGTTGATCGAAATGAATACCTTATTTTGAAAAATTTCGAAAAGATTTAAATTTACCTTGTTCCACGTCCACAAAATGCTAATATTTACAGTTTAGTACAATATAGGCATTTAAAAAATGAGCATTGTGTATAAGAAATGGAAACAGTATATGCCTGTTGATTTGTTAAATATTATATTACAAGTTGGGTGTGCCAAAAATGTTTACAAATTGAAAATTTGCCTTATGGCAATTGCTGGATAAATTAAATTTATGAAATTTTGATAGATAGCCAAAATTTTGAAGTTTTTGTAGTGATTTTTCTTATATTTTCTGAGCTTCAGAACTATAAGGCTATTTTGCATTTACAGCAAGTACTTTACTTCGAAATGCCTCGAAAAGGGCCCAATCCTTTTGTCTAATTGTAAAAATGTCTTTATTGAGAGCAAGACGCAAGTACGATTCATTTATCCAATCTTTATAAATGTAATAACGTTTATGTTATTCTCGTGCTGTGTTTCTTGATCTATCAAAAGCCTTTTACAGAGTTTGGCACGAAGGTCTACTGTATAAACTCGAATGCTACGGAATATCCGGAAAATTGTTGACACTTCTTCGTAGCTTTTAACAAATCGACAGCAAAGAGTTATCTTGAATGGAAAGAGCTCTCATTGGTTAACAGTTACCTCGGGTGTACCTCAGGGTTCAGTACTAGGCTCCCTTTTCTTTCTTGTGTATATAAATGACCTTGTCGAGGGTGTGCACAGTGACATCAAGCTTTTTGCAGACGATACTCCTATTTTCTCGGTTGTTAAAGACAAATATGAAGCTACTTGGTGCCTTAATGAGGACCTTGAAAGAGTGCGACTCTGGGCGTGGCAATGGAAGATGCAGTTTAATTGCGATAAAACAGAAGAGGTGACCTTCTTAGTTAAAAGGTCTCAAATAGAGCACCCGCTATTGAATCTGAGGGTGGATGAAGTCACGAGGAAGGATGAACACAAGCATCTTGGACTAATTCTTGATTCTAGCCTCGATTTTTAAAGTAATAATTAGACAGGCTATCTTGAAAGCTAGACGAGGAACAGGAATGATAAAATATTTGTCTAAATATGTATCTCGAGATGTCCTTGATCAGGTCTATAAGCTATACGTTCGACCGCACCTGGAATATGGTGATATTATTTATCACAAATACGATCCTGAAATGATACTCAATTTCACAAAAAGAATTGAACAAGTTCAGTATTCAGCAGCTCTCGCTGTTGCAGGTGCCTGGAGAGGACCTAATAGACAAAAGCTCTATAATGAACTTGGTTGGGAAAGTCTATACCATCGAAGATGGTTCAGACGCTTGTGTCACTTCTTCAACCAAAGGAAAACGGGTACTCCTCCTTATCTATTTGCAGAATTGCCAACTGAAAGAACACTCCATTATGGTCTTAGAGGCAAACGTAACTATGAATTACCTTTCAGTAAGACAAAGCGCTCCTCAAACACATACTTCACAAATGTTCTTCATGAATGGAATAAGCTTGATGAAAATATTAGAAGTTCTGCGACAATAGCCGCGTTCAAAGGTAAATTGCTTACTGTTATCAGACCATTGAAAAATTCCTCGTTTGGAGTATTGAAAAATTCCTTGTTTGGAGTATTCGATATTTTTGGTGTAAAACAATTGACAATGATTAGACTTGAATTTAGTCTGGAATTGAAGATAATGCGCACTTTCTCCTGCACTGCCCTTTGTTTGTTCCTATGCGCAATGATGTCCTTGGCCAACTTTCATACCTTCCACAATTGAATTATTTCAAAAGACTTGCTTAATTTGCTTCTCTACGGTAGCCAGCCCAACATTTAATGAAACTGACAATCGAATGATTTTAGAGGCATCTATAGCATCCTGAGGGTGTTTTTTTGGCCGTGGGACTGCCGTTTATTTGCCGGGTGCTGCGGGCTGGGTATCATTCGGGGGGGCTTGGCGGGTGGAGCTTGGGCCCTGCAATGGTTGTGGCCTTTGCGGGGTTCGGGTTCCGCTCGCTGGGCTCTTTGGGGTGGGGGCTGGTTTGCGGTATTTGGCGGTGGATGGCGGTGCTGTGGCCGGGGGCATTTTTGGTCTTTTTGGGAGTTCTTTGTAGACCTGACGAATAGCGACCTCTTATTTATGTTTAGTATTTATGTTTTGATTAGGATTTGTTTCTGTTAAGTAAGCTCTTTGTGAACCATGGCATCAGCTGTTGGCAACTCAGATTTCAACCAACTTAGCACAGGTTTTACCAATACATACTTTTTCACATCCCTAAACTGGTGCATGCTATTGCCCGTCACAATGGGATGGTGGCACGGTACACAAAGTGCTTAAATTGTTTATTTTTTTCTGAGATCATTGTTAAATTTTTTGTTAAGTGCCGTTCAAAGCCAGAAGCAGATGACGTCATGTATATTTCTACTGTGGATGGCACAGACTATTGTATTTTGTTGTTGTTGTTATTTTAGTTTTTAACAATGATATAAAAAATGTTTATGTCCTCGTCCTAATACTCTTGTAAAAGTGTTTGGTGTATCCAGTAGACGAGATTTTCTTGGTGCATCTTTTGAGCCACCAGGTAGTGTGTTGATACTAACAAAGAAATGCAGCAGTATCTACTGAAATTACTTACCATCACCATCCCAAGTCTTGTGCTGTAAATACAAAATAATAATAGGCCTATTAAACTCAAAATGTGCTTGCAATACGGGAAAATAGTCAGCATCATTGTACATTGTAGAACAAAAAAGGGGAGCATCCACAATTTGCTGATCACGACAACTCGTACTGATTGCAAACTGATTGCAAAGACTGAGTTTGTGATAGGCCTATGGAACCTTTTGCTCTTCTTCGACTGTTACTTTCAGAGCAATGAACTAGTTTACGACTTGGGCGTGCAGATTACTTTGAGAACTAGACAAGTCAAGCCAATGTTGGTTATGCAATTTTTAACTACTCATGCCATTTCAAGAAAAATTGTTTCGGAGTTTCTGTATGTAGCGCTCTTTTGAAAAACTGATAATGCGAAAGTTGCAAAGACTAAGTTAGCATACGGCCACAGTTTCATTTATCCTGGTAAGTCAAAGTTTGCTAGCATTTGGTGCAAATAGTGCATCTACTAAGCTTTGGTTATTCAATTTGCGTGGCTATATATGATAATTTCACATAATCAATGGAACCAATGATTAGAAAATTATTACAAAAAGGCTTGAATTTGTATGAGCTGACAAATCTTAACAAATTTATAAATGCTTCCCATAAGAAGATTTGAAGCCTAAACATTAGTAAGCACTTCACATTTGCATCTTTCAAATAGAGTTGTGCAATCAATATCATGGATATTCACTCGATGCTCCAAAAACCTACTGTAAGCACACAATTTATGAGATCCTTAACTTTATGATGAAAGAAGATATATATAAAAGGACATCATTGAGTTTTTCCACAAATATAAATAACGAAACGACTAATCGTAATACTCAAGGCTATATATTTTGCCTATTATCAATATCCATGTATACATTTGAATAATTATTAT